>JAOPTO010000257.1:0-13220 GCA_033822845.1 Tetrapedia diversipes | reverse complement strand
ATCTATAATAACAAAAATTGGCATGTCAGATTTTGCATTGAATTGATAATGTTTTGATGACAAAGCTTGATTCATTAACAACTGTAACAAAGAAATTCGTTATTGATAATTTGATCGATGTTCGTTTGTCTATACCGGTACTTCCGGCAAGCAAGTTTTTCCGCCTCGTGTCTGAGAATTAGTTCCCATTAGTTTCCCATTAGTTCAGGATGACGGACGACGGAGCGAGTTTGTCGGACAATACTGTTCCTGAGGAAAAAGAAATACCTGCTTTTATTCGTACTTCATGTATAATCAAAACCAGTTTGTTGTATTATATAAGCATTTCAAAATGAAGAGATTTCATTCTTTAACAAAAGAATTTTTTATTGCTTACAGATAAGTATATACCACGCGTTGCCTCAGAAATCCAATCTACATGTTTCCACTGTAAAGAAACAACTTTACGGTTGGATATTACCACTACATTAAAAAAGTCGCGTTCTCAATGCTTGTTCGATAGCTCTTTCTTCCGCCAGAATCCAGGAATTCTACGTGGCCGTAGAAATGAACGTGGTCGTGGTGCATTGAGCCGAAAGGAGCAAGCAAAAGGTTTGGGTAGACAAGGTTTACGTCATCATCAAAATGAACCTCCATTTAAAATCCCGGATACATCTATTACTGTAAGTCCTGAGTGGAGAATTATTAAAGAAATGGATTTTCCAAGTTTAGCAAAACTATCTTTACCTGATGTAAAGGATGGAGAAGATATCTTATGTTGCGGATCTCTTGAATACTATGATAAAACTTATGATACAGTGAATGTCAAAAGTGAAAAGCCATTGCAAAAAATTTACAGATTTACGCATAACATCACTACTACCGAAGATCCAATAATTTGTAGCCTTGCAGATCTGGAAGGAAATATTTATGCTACAGATACAATTTTAGCAACAATAATGTGTTGCACTCGTAGCAATTATTCTTGGGATATTGTGATTACAAAAATTGGAGATAAATTGTTTTTCGACAAACGAACTAATGTTGAAATTGATTTCTTGACAGTAAATGAAAACAGTGTTAAGCCTCCAAAAGATGATAGAAATCCTTTGAATTCTCGTACAAGTTTGGCTACAGAAGCTACATACATTAACCATAATTTTTCACTCCAAGTATTAAAGTCTAATGAATCTAAATATAAATTTGAGATGGGAAATCCATTTATTTCAGATGAAGAAAAACGTGATTTTGCTAGCGTTGCATATCGGTACAGGAAATGGGATTTAAAGAATGGCAACGTTCTTGTTGCAAGATGTGAACATGATGCCGTAATGCAAGGTCCCAATAATGAAACTCAGTTTTTGACAATCAAGTCTTTAAATGAATGGAATTCTAAACTGTCCACTGGTGTTGAATGGAGACAAAAATTAGATACAGAACGTGGTGCAGTATTGGAAACTGAATTGCTCAATAATGCATACAAGCTAGCTAAATGGACCGTCCAAGCACTACTAGCTGGTTCGGATCAATTGAAATTTGGATATGTCTCTAGAGCAAAGGTCACGGATGCCACCAAACATGTCATTCTTGGTACAGAACAATACAAACCAAATGAATTTGCAACAAAAATGAATCTTTCTATGGATAATGCATGGGGTATTTTGCGAGCCATTATTGACGTTTGTAGGAAGCGTGAAGATGGAAAGTATTTAATTCTCAAAGATCCGAAGAATCCCATCATACGGTTATATAATATTCCTTTTAATACATTTGTAAGTGAAGACGATGAAGATGATGATGATGATGATGATGATTAACCTGTTAATGATGCATTTCAAATCATTGCTTAAATGTCATATATCCATACTGTAAGAAATGGTATAATGAAGAATCTTCAAACTTAATTTTTTATTCTTTAGTTTTAAATGTATTTAATTACAAAGAAATACGAATTGAATTTAATTTTTGTTTTAATTTTATTACGTTTTATATTTCTTTATTTTTCTGTTTGTTTTTTCCAAATAATTGTATCGCTCATAACATATAAATTGCTACCTGTGTACCTAACCCAAATCCAAAAAGTGCAAACTGTGATTAAAGTAATACTTTGTAACTATATGTATTATACTATATGTATTAAGTACAATTTTTTAAATAAATAATTATATAACTTGTAAGAATCACAGATTCATTCATTCATTCATTTGTGTTTATACGTAGTAGTATTAAAAAGAATATAGCTTTTATTGTCGCTGCAGTGACAATTCGTGCTATGAAAGGTGGAAAAATATTTTCCACACGTGCTGCACCTACATTAGTAAGTAAGTAAATAATTAATTGATAAAATACATATAATAAATTTTTAATTATTAATTTAACGCATTGGAAAATTGAGGTTAAGTTTATAGTCTTCTTATTATGTTGATGTTCACTTGTAATTAATAATATTTCATATAGGTCGCAACCATGAGTGGTGAAAGAACAAAGGTATAATTGCTACTAATATCCACGTGTTTTGTATATATTTCTGTAAAATTGTTAACAAAATTCAAGTTCGCATTAAGTGGCAATTTAATGGATTATAAATAATCAGTATCTAATTGAATTGTTGAATTACGACGTTGAAAAATATGTTGTTTCACTTACAAAAATATATCAATAACTTAATAGTAGGAAAAGAACATCTGTTATTTAGGTTATTCTAATAAAAGAAATATGTTTTTGTCTTTAGATGTTATTTACATTTATAATTTGCATTTTATAATTATTTGTTGTTGTAGAAACCAGACGCAAAGAATACTGAATCGTTGAAAGATAAAGATGAAGATGAAGAATATGTAAGTAGACACAGTATCAAATGTTAATCAACAAGATAGAAGTTTGAAGTTTCAGATTATCAATTAGTTTTAATATTAAATGTTGTGAAATAATTGTTTCAGGTTTATCTTCGAATAACGGCCAAAGAGCGAGATTCTAATGGTGTGGAATATACTCGTGATTATGGCAGACAACAAGTTAAGGTGAAGGACCTGAAGGATGGTGCGTACATTGTGATTGATGAATGTACTTTGTAGAAACTAAATTAAGCTCAGAATGTATTTTTAATAATCCAAACAAACAAACATTAAAGGAACCTGTGAAGAAAGTTTCTCTGTTTAATTACCGCTCCTTTGTGTTAATATTTATTTCTTTTCCAACACCACATATTTTATTCCTTTAACAACAAAGGGCCCATAAAGTAAATGAAGATGATGCATTTCCAGTCATTGCTTAAATGTCCATGGTGTAAGAAATAGTATAATAAACAATGTTTGTCATTAATTGTGGTATCAAACGTCTTTACATTAATGTTACAACCAAAAGCAGATCGGTACTATAATCTATAATAACAAAAATTGGCATGTCAGATTTTGCATTGATTTGATAATGTTTTGATGACAAAGCTTGATTCATTAACAACTGTAATAAAGAAATTCGTTATTGATAATTTGATCGATGTTCGTTTGTCTATACCGGTACTTCCGGCAAGCAAGTTTTTCCGCCTCGTGTCTGACCATTAGTTCCCAATTAACAGTTGAAGATGTCGGACGACGGAGCGAGTTTTGCGGACAATACTGTTCCTGAGGAAAAAGAAACAGCTAATTTGGAAGCTTCTGCAATTCAGCATAACCCGAATGCAGGGAGACCTTGTAAGTTACCTGATCAATATAATTTGAATCCCTGTAACTTTAACAATTGCATTGTAATAGAATAGATTATAATATATTTTAATATTTCAACGTACAAAGAAACAATAATTGTTTTAAGTTGTCATCAATTATTATATAAGCATTTCAAAATTTCCTTCTTTAACAAAAGAATTTCTTATTGCTTACAGATAAGTATATAGCACGCGTTGCCTCAGAAATCCAATCTACATGTTTCCACCGTAAAGAAACAACTTTACGGTTGGTTATCGAACGTGGTCGTGGTGCATTGATCCGAATGCAACACCTGGGAATATTGAAACCTCATGAAAGAGATGGTAAGGGGCAAGCAAAAGGTTCGGGTAGACAAGGTCTACGTAAGCATCGAAATGAACCTCCAATTATAATCATGGATACATCTGTTGCTGTAACGCTTCAGTGGCCAATTGTTGCAGAAATGGATTTTCCAAGTTTAGCAAAACTATCTTTACCGGAGGTAAAGGATGGAGAAAATATCTTACGTTGCGGTTCTCTTGAATACTATGATAAAACTTATGATACAGTGAATGTCAAAAGTGAAAAACCATTGCAAAGAAGTGACAGAATTTTTCATACAGTCACTACTAGCGATGATCCATTTATTAGGTTCTTTGCACAGTCGAAGGCGAATGTTTATGCTACAGATGCAATTTTAGCAACAATAATGTGTTGCACTCGTAGCAATTATTCTTGGGATATTGTGATTACAAAAATTGGAGATAAATTGTTTTTCGACAAACGACCTAATACTGAATTTGATTTATTGACAGTAAATGAAACCAGTGTTGAGCCTCCACAAGATGATGAAAATTCTTTGAATTCTCCTAGAAATTTGGCTTTAGAAGCTACAATCATTAACCATAATTTTTCTCAGCAAGTATTACAGTCTAATGAATCTAGATATAAATGTGAGGAAAGAAATGTATTTATTTCAGAAGAAGAAGAAGGTGATGTTGCTAGCGTTGCATATCTGTACAGGAAATGGGATTTAAATAATGGCATCATTCTTGTTGCAAGATGTGAACATGATGCCGTAATGCAAGGTCCCAATAATGAAACTCAGTTTTTGACAATCAAGGCTTTCAATGAATGGGATTCTAAACTGGCCAATGGTGAATGGAGACAAAAATTAGATACAGAACGTGATGCAGTATTGGAAAATGAATTGCGCAATAATGCATGCAAGGTAGCTAAATGGACTGTCCAAGCACTACTAGCTGGTTCGGATCAATTGAAATTTGGATATGTATCTAGAGCAACGGTCACAGATCCCAGCAAACATGTCATTCTTGGTACACAACAATACAAACCAAATGAATTTGCAACAGAAATTAAACTTAATATGGATAATGCATGGGGTATTTTGCGAGCCATTATTGACGTTTGTATGAAGTGTAAAGATGGAAAATATTTAATTATGAAAGATACAAATATACCCATGATACGGTTATATGATATTCCGGATTATACATTTGAAACTGAAGGAGAAGAAGATGAAGAAAATGAAAGTGAAGATGAAGATGATGTTGATGATTACTTTTTGTTTTAATCCTATTGCCTTTTATTTTGTATTTATTTTTAAACTTTCCCTTTGTTTTTTGTTGAATTTTCAGATATATGTATTAAGTACAATTTTTTACATAAATAATTATTTCAGTTGAATTTTCAGATATATGTATTAAGTACAATTTTTTACATAAATAATTATTTCAGTTGAACTTTCAGATATATGTATTATGTACAATGTTTTAAATAAATAATTATATAACTTGTAAGAATCACAGATTTATTCATTCATTCTCATTTCTGTTTATATGTAGTAGTATTAAAAACAATATGGATTTTATTGTCGCTGCCTAAACCTGAGGATGTAGAGAAAGTTTCTGTTTAATTACCGCTCCATTAAATTTAATTTTTGTTTTAATGCAATTACCTTTTATATTGATTTATTTTTCTATTTGTTTCTTCCAAATATCTTAGTTGATTCTTCAGATAATTGTATTCCTCACACAATATAAATTGCCATTGTGTGAACCTAACCTGATACAAGAGATGCAAATTATCAATTCGTAATACTTTGTAAGTACATTTCAGAACCAAAATTATCATTTAGAGATATGGTATTAATGTATTTAATCCTTTAGGGGTGAGGGATAAGGAAGCACCAAATATATGAAAACAAGGATATTTATGAAGTACAATTTTTTACATAAATAACGATATCACTGTGACACGTGTTGCGAAAGGTAGAAAAATATTTTCCACACGTGCTGCATTTACATTTCGTAAGTAAGTAAATAATTAATTGATAAAATACATATAATAAATTTTTAATTATTAATACATGATATTAGTTAATATTAGTAGTAATATAAACGAATTTAACGGATTAGAAAATTGAGGTTAAGTTTATAGTCTTCTTATTATGTTGATGTTCACTTGTTATTCCTAGAATACATTATTGCACATAAGAATATTGAATGTTACAAACAAAACCAGATCGGTACTATAATGTATAATAACAAAAATTGACATGTCAGATTTTGCATTGAATTGATAATGTTTTGATGACAAAGCTTGATTCATTAACAACTGTAACAAAGAAATTCGTTATTGATAATTTGATCGATGTTCGTTTGTCTATACCGGTACTTCCGGCAAGCAAGTTTTTCCGCCTCGTGTCTGAGAATTAGTTCCCATTAGTTTCCCATTAGTTCAGGATGACGGACGACGGAGCGAGTTTGTCGAACAATACTGTTCCTGAGGAAGAAGAAATACCTGCTTTTATTCGTACTTCATGTATAATCAAAACCAGTTTGTTGTATTATATAAGCATTTCAAAATGAAGAGATTTCCTTCTTTAACAAAAGAATTTCTTATTGCTTACAGATAAGTATATACCACGCGTTGCCTCAGAAATCCAATCTACATGTTTCCACTGTAAAGAAACAACTTTACGGTTGGTTTTTACCACTACATTAAAAAAGTCGCGTTTTCAATGCTTGTTCGATAGCTCTTTCTTCCGCCAGAATCCAGGATTTCTACGTGGCCGTAGAAATGAACGTGGTCGTGGTGCATTGAGCCGAATGCAACACCTGGGTAAATTGAAACCTCGTGAAAGAGATGGTAAGGGGCGAGCAAAAGGTTCGGGTAGACAAGGTCTACGTAAGCATCAAAATGAACCTCCAATTATAACAATGGATACATCTGTTGCTGTAACGGTTCAGTGGCCAATTGTTGCAGAAATGGATTTTCCAAGTTTAGCAAAACTATCTTTACCGGAGGTAAAGGATGGAAAAGATATCGTACGTTGCGGTTCTCTTGAATACTATGATAAAACTTATGATACAGTGAATGTCAAAAGTGAAAAACCATTGCAAAGAAGTGACAGAATTTTTCATAGAGTCACTACTAGCGATGATCCATTTATTAGGCTCCTTGCACAGTCGAAGGCGAATGTTTATGCTACAGATGCAATTTTAGCAACAATAATGTGTTGCACTCGTAGCAATGATTCTTGGGATATTGTGATTACAAAAATTGGAGATCAATTGTTTTTCGACAAAGGACCTAATACTGAATATGATTTATTGACAGTAAATGAAACCAGTGTTGAGCCTCCACAAGATGGTGGAAGTTCTTTGAATTCTCCTAGAAATTTGGCTATAGAAGCTACAATCATTAACCATAATTTTTCTCAGCAAGTATTACAGTCTAATGAATCTAGATATAAATTTCAGATGGGAAATCCATTTATTTCAGAAGAAGAAGAAGAACAAGGTGATGCTGTTAGCGTTGCATATCTGTACAGGAAATGGGATTTAAAGAATGGCATTGTTCTTGTTGCAAGATGTGAACATGATGCTGTAATGCAAGGTCCTAATAATGAAACTCAGTTTTTGACAATCAAGGCTTTCAATGAATGGAATTCTAAACTGTCCACTGGTGTTGATTGGAGACAAAAATTAGATACAGAACGTGATGCAGTATTGAAAAATGAATTGCGCAATAATGCATGCAAGGTAGCTAAATGGACCGTCCAAGCACTACTAGCTGGTTCGGATCAATTGAAATTTGGATATGTCTCTAGAGCAAAGGTCACGGATGCCACCAAACATGTCATTCTTGGTACAGAACAATACAAACCAAATGAATTTGCAACAAAAATGAATCTTTCTATGGATAATGCATGGGGTATTTTGCGAGCCATTATTGACGTTTGTAGGAAGCGTGAAGATGGAAAGTATTTAATTCTCAAAGATCCGAAGAATCCCATCATACGGTTATATAATATTCCTTTTAATACATTTGTAAGTGAAGACGATGAAGATGATGATGATGATGATGATGATTAACCTGTTAATGATGCATTTCAAATCATTGCTTAAATGTCATATATCCATACTGTAAGAAATGGTATAATGAAGAATCTTCAAACTTAATTTTTTATTCTTTAGTTTTAAATGTATTTAATTACAAAGAAATACGAATTGAATTTAATTTTTGTTTTAATTTTATTACGTTTTATATTTCTTTATTTTTCTGTTTGTTTTTTCCAAATAATTGTATCGCTCATAACATATAAATAGCTACCTGTGTACCTAAATACAAAAAGTACAAACTGTGAATAACTTATACCTTGTAACTATATGTATTATACTATATATATTAAGTACAATTTGTTAAATAAATAATTATATAACTTGTAAGAATCAGAGATTCATTCATTCATTCATTTGTGTTTATACGTAGTAGTATTAAAAAGAATATAGCTTTTATTGTCGCTGCAGTGACAGTTCGTGCTATGAAAGGTGGAAAAATATTTTCCACACGTGCTGCACCTACATTAGTAAGTAAGTAAGTAAGTAAGTAAGTAAATAATTAATTGTTAAAATACGTATAATAAATTTTTAATTATTGATGCATGATAGTTGATATTAGTAGTATTATAAAAGAATTTAACGCATTGGAAAATTGAGGTTAAGTTTATGTTGATGTTCAATTGTTATTCCTACAATACATTATGGCACGTAATAATATTGAATGTTCATTTATCATCATGAGTGCCGAGGAGGTAGCTTGCAGCCTCAGCGATCTGCAAGTAAATGTAACAAAGGTATAATTACTACTAATATCCATGTGTAATATTTGTAACAAAGTTCAAGTTCATATTAAGTGGCAATCTATATTTAGATCTTATTTACATTTATAATTTGCATTTTGTAATTATTTGTTGTTGTTGTTGTTGTTGTTGTTGTTGTAGACACCAAATGCAGTGGAAAAAAGTGAGGAATCGTTGAAAGATAAAATGGTATGTGTAAGTAGACACAATATCAAATGTTAATCAACAAGATAACGATAGAAGTTTCAGATTATCAATTAGTTTTAAAATTAAATGTTGTGAAATAATTGTTTCAGGTTTATCCTACCATTAGTGTAAAAAAAGAAGATTGTAATGGTTTAACCTATTATACCCTTGATTACGCCAAAGAAAAAGTTAAACTTGATGAAATAATTAAGGACGGTGCTTGCATTATAATTAAGGAATCAAGTGTGTAAAAAGTAAATTAAGCTCAGAATGTATTTTTAATAATCTAAACAAACATTAAAGGAACCTGTGAAGAAAGTTTCTCTGTTTAATTACCTCTCCTTTGTGTTAATATTTATTTCTTTTCCAACACCACATATTTTATTCCTTTAACAACAAAGGACCCGTAAAGTAAATGAAGATGATGCATTTCCAGTCATTGCTTAAATGTCAATGGTGTAAGAAATAGTATAATAAACAATGTTTTAACTTAATTTTTTATTGTTCAGTTTGAAACCTCTGTGTCGTATATTATGTATTTAATTATAAAAAAATAAATACCAATCTATCGCAATTTGTCATTAATTGTAGTATCAAACGTTTTTACATTACTGTTACAACCAAAAAGCAGATCGGTAGGATTTGGTGTATATTTGTACTGCCAATATAATACCAAAATTTGGCATGTCACATTTTTCATTTATTTATTAATATTTTGATGAGAAAGCTTGTACCTTAGCGTTTTGGAAATCTGGTAACAACAGATTCATTAAATTCAATAAATACCAATCAAAATATTGTAATAAGAAGTGCGTCATAGATAATTTCATCTATGTTTGTTGGGTTGTCTATGCCGGTGTTTCCGGCAAGCAAGTTGTTCCATCTCCTGTCTTACAATTTTCACGTTAAAAGTTTTGAGTGACGGACGACATGGTTTTTTTGGACGATGCTGTTCCTAAGGAAGAAGAAATAGCTAATCTTCAAGTTCCTGCAATTCAGCATAACCCCATTGGATGGGGACCTTGTGAGTTACCTGATCAAAATAATTTGAATCCCTCTAACCTTAACAATTGCATTGTGCTTATAGATAGGTATACATCAGAGTTTGGCTGAAGAAGCCAATATGCGTATTACCACGATGAAGATGAAATAGTGCAGTATTGGCAAATGAATGAAGCATAAAGATGGAAAACATTTAATTATGAAGGAGAAGAAGAAGATGATGATGAACCTGTTAATGATACATTTCAAGTCAGCGCTTAAATGTCATATATCCATACTGTAAGAAATTGTATAATAAACAATGTTTTAGCTTAATTTTGTATTCTTCAGTTTGAAACCTCTGCCATATATTATGTATACGAATTACAATAAAATACCAATGCATGAAATGTAATTTTTCTTTGTTTCAATGCTATTACGTTTTATATTTATCTATATTATTAAACTTTCTAGTTGATTTTTCAGATAATTGTATTTCTCATGAAATATAAATTACCATGTGTGAACCTAACTTGATACAAGAGATGAAAATTATCAATTAATTGGTAAAATACATATAATAAATTTTTAATTATTGATGTATGATATTACTTGATATTAGTAGTAATATAAACGAATTTAACGCATTTGAAAATCGAGGTTAAGTTTATAGTCTTTTCTTATTATGTTGATGTTCACTTGTTATTCCTACAGTACATTATTGCGCACGTAATAATATTTCATATTGTTCGCAGCCATGAGTGCTGAAACACCAAAGGTATAATTACTACTAATATCCACGTGTTTTGTATATATTTGTGTAATACTGTTAACAAAGTTCAAGTTCATATTAAGTGGCAATCTGTACTTAGATTTTATTTACATTTATAATTTTCATTTTGTAATTATTTGTTGTTGTTGTTGTAGACACCACATGCTGTGGAAGAAGGACCTTCGACAGATAAAAAGGTATGTGTAAGTAGACACGATATCAAATGTTAATCAACAAGATAACGATAGAAGTTTCAGATTATCAATTACTTTTAAAATTAAATGTGAAATAATTGTTTCAGGTCTGTCATAGCATTAGTGTCAAAAAAGAAGATTGTATTGGGTTAACGTATTACAGTCTGGATTATGCGAAAGAAAAAGTTAAATTAAAGGAAGATATTAAAGATGGACAGTGTATCATGATTGAAGAATCAATTATGTAGAAACAAAATTAAGCTCAGAATGTATTTATAATAATCCAAAGAAACATTAAAGGAACCTGTGAAGAAAGTTTCTCTGTTTAATTACCCCTCCTTTGTGTTAATATTTATTTTTAAAATGATAATCGTTGAGACGACTGAGCAAGGACTCTGTTTTTCTCAAAACAGCTGTTGTACAAAATAAAACCATTTCTTTTCCAACACCATATATTTTTTTCCTTTTGTATTTCTAAAAATGATACTACAATAAGTTTGGTCTGTCTTACATGCCCTCTCATTGCGATAAACAACAAAGGGCCAGAAAAGTAAATGAAGATGATGAACCTGTTGCTGATGCATTTGCAGTCATTACTTAAATGTCATATCCATGGTGTAAGAAATAGTATAATAAACAATCTTTTAACCTTATTCTTTATTGTTCTGTTTGAAACCTCTGTGTCGTATATTATGTATTTAATTACAAAAAAATACTAATCCATGAAATGTAATTGTTGCTTTAATGCTATTGTCTTTTATATTTATCTATATTTTTAAACTTTGTAGTTGAATTTTCAGATAATTGTATTCCTCACAACATATAAATTACCATGTGTGAACATAACGTGATACAAGAGATGCAAATTATCAATTCATAATACTTTGTAACCACATTTCAAAACCAAAGCTGTCATTTAGAGATATGGTATTAATGTATTTAATCTTTTAGGGGTGAGGGATGCACCAAATATATGAATGGGAAATAATAAAAACAAGGACATTTATTAAGTACAATTTTTTACATAAATAATGATATAAGTGTGACACGTGCTGCGAAAGATAGAAAAATATTTTTCACACGTGCTGCGCCTACATTAGTAAGTAAGTAAATAATTAATTGATAAAACACGTATAATAAATTTTTAATTACTGATGCATGACATTAGTTGATATTAGTAATAATATAAACGAATTTAACGCATTGGAAAATTGAAGTTAAGTTTATAGTCTTCTTATTATGTTGATGTTCACTTGTTATTCCTACAATACATTATTGCGCACGCAATAATATTTCATATAGGTCGCAACCATGAGTGGTGAAGGATCAAAGGTATAATTACTACTAATATCCACGTGTTTTGTATATATTTCTGTAAAATTGTTAACAAAATTCAAGTTCGCATTAAGTGGCAATTTAATGGATTATAAATAATCAGTATCTAATTGAATTGTTGAATTACGACGTTGAAAAATATGTTGTTTCACTTACAAAAATATATCAATACCTTAATATTAGGAAAAGAACATGTGTTGTTTAGGTTATTCTAATAACAGAAATATGTTTTCGTATTTAAATGTTATTTACATTTATAATTTGCATTTTATAATTATTTGTTGTTGTAGACACCAGACGCCAAAAGACGAAAGCTGATGAAAGATAGAAAGATATGTGTAAGTAATCACAATATCAAATGTTAATCAACAAGATAACGATTGAAGTTTCAGATATTTCTAAATCATAAAATATATAAACTAATAGTAATATGTGTGAAAATGTTATAATTTGAGATGAACCATTGTAATATTAAATGTTGTGAAATAATTGTTTCAGGTTTTTTTCCGAATTAATGGAAAAGGACGACATTCTAATGCTATAGAGAATACCCTTGATTATGCCAAAGAAAAAGTTAAACTTGATGAAACAATTAAGGACAGTGCTTGCATTATAATTAAGGAATGAAGTATGTAAAAAGTAAATTAAGCTCAGAATGTATTTTTAATAATCCAAACAAACATTAAAGGAACCTGTGAAGAAAGTTTCTCTGTTTAATTACCGCTCCTTTGTGTTAATATTTATTTTTAAAATGATAATCGTTAAGACGACTGAACAAGGACTCTGTTTTTCTCAAAACAGCTGTTGTACAAAATAAAACCATTTCTTTTCCAACACCACATATTTTCTTCCTTTCACAACAATTGCTTAAATGTCCATGGTGTAAGAAATAGTATAATAAACAATGTTTTAACTTAATTTTTTAT
>JAOPTO010000256.1:0-15827 GCA_033822845.1 Tetrapedia diversipes | reverse complement strand
TAATAACGAAACCTAACACACTATAAAAGTTAAGATCAGTAAAATGATCTTATCTCAAAATTTTACCTAAAAAGTTACTTCAAGTTATTTCAATCAACTTTCGTTCCGTAATTCTGAAACACCCGGTACGTGCGCGTTCAAAGGAACGGAACGGAGAAGGTTGAAATTCCCTCGGAATTTCGCTGCCAACGATCTCTGTGTGCGTTTATTTCTGCTGTGTGCACCGTACATATATAATATGTAACGAACGAGAGAAAATGGGGTGGAGGGTAGGGCAGAGGGGGGAGGGGGGGAGGGGATGGAAACGGGAGAAACGGTGCCGGGGACAACAATCATAACAATCTAGTTAAACGTTATAAGGATATCTCGCGCTAAGAGGCGTGCCAAGCGTTGCATAAAATCAAATTGTACGCCGAGCCGAGAAGTTATTGTCGTTTCTCATCCTCCGCTCAGTTTTCGTCGCCGAAAATTCAGCCGGAGGATCTTCCGCCTCTCTTGGAGCTCCCCATCCGCCTCTCACCCCCCTCCCCTTCTTCCTTCCGTGAGGACATCCTCCTTCCAGGTCCCTTCGTTCCGGCGTCCTTTTCTGTGGAATTTCTGCCTTTCGCGGTTAATTTCACCTTTTCTTGTTTTTCTTCCTTATGCGAGCGAGAAAAAGGATGTCAATTTGTTTGCTGTGGTCATTTTTGTCGGCTCACAGAATTGTTTAAACATTTATGGACGATTAATCGGTTAAATGTGTTTGACGACTATATCCGTGATGGAGATACGGCAAAATTTTGTGTCATGACGACTATATCCGTCATGCGTAAAATTTGGTTACAATTTGATATTTAAATTGTAATTTTGGCGAAAACTAAATTATATTCGTAAAGTTTAATATGTTTAAAATGTTTAGAGGTCAACGCGAAATAAAAAAAACAAATGAAAATTATAAATAATTTGAGTTGGATTTATAACTATATCCGCCATCGCCTGATTATCGCGACACACACTGGAGGGTGTTTTGTAAAGAGGTCGCCACACTTAACTGGTTAAGGGACCTGATAACGAATCTCAAAGTTTCAATAATTGTTCATACAAACTTTTCTCGGTTCTTTTTTTATAAAAAGATTGAAAATTAAGTTTGGAAGCCAGAAAAAAGTAGTATGTTTGCTGTCGTGGTCGTTTTTGTCAGGTCGCAGCAGAATTGTTTAAATATTTATGAACGATAAAAAAGGAAATTAGGAATCTTGGTATTGTATACTTTATTTAGAAATTACGTAGATTACATTCTTTTCTTTTTATAAAAAGATTGAAAATTAAGTTTGGAAGCCAGAAAAAAGTAGTATGTTTGCTGTGGCGTTTTTGTCAGGTCGCAGAATTGTTTAAATATTTTATGGACGATAAGAAAGAAAATAAGGAATCTTGGTTTATATACTTTATTTATAAATTGCGTGGCTTACATTCTTTTTTTTTATAAAAAGATTGAAATTAAGTTGGAAGCCAGAAAAAAATAGTATGTTTGCTGTGGTCGTTTTTGTCAGGTCGCAAAATTGTTTAAATATTATGAACGATTAAAAAAGAAAATAAGGAATCTTGGTATTGTATACTTTATTAGAAATTACGTAGATTACATTCTTTTTTTAATAAAAAGATTGAAAATTAAGTTTGGAGCCCGGAAAAAATGTAGTATGCACATAGTGAGTATTTCTTGAATCACAGGCGAAACAGATATTACTAGGATCGATTAAATATTTTTTTTATGTTATGCGGTGAGTGGACCATGGATTTCATCGGAAATTAAATTCTTGTAAGCACAGTTAAGAAGTGGAGGCTAAATAGAGGTCTCTGACATCCTATAAATAGGGTGACGCAACTATACTTCAGATATTCGTATATGTTTGCATATCATATGCATTCTATATATTTTTGCATATCATATGCATTTTATATATTTTTGAATAATCCCACCGTTTATAAATGCAAAAAAATTCACAGTTTAGTGGTGATTGACGTTAGAGCTTGGTAAAAATTTGAAACTACAGAAGTGGCTCCCATAATAGTATATCACAGTATACTATACTATAAATTAATAAAAATCTAAAACATCGTGCTTCTTTTCAATCATCAATTATCTCCTACTTTCACAATCCTAGTTTGTTATTAAAATACAAAAAATGTAGAATGACAATACTAAATCCAGTCACAAATTCAGTCTATTTTGAAATTTCCCTGAACCTACATTATTAATTATAATAATTACACACAACAAGACTATCACTTGCAAATAAACAATTATAATAATATAACCACCACAATACATAATACTGCAATCGTATCATCTATATGTATCCTCTAAGAGTTGGTCTCACCGCAATTAAACGAGACGTTAACACGTCATATTCTTATAAATTTATTACAATGTATTAATCCTTAACGGACGACGACTTTTTCGACCGGGTAAGGTAGCAGGACGAAGCGATTTTTGAGAATGTGTTGAGTGACTTACATAATATAATAAAATGATCTTACATATAAATTATCTTATAAAAACGTTATATTTCAATTGTTTATCTATATTTACATCTTTAAAACTTTATCTTTACAAAAATTATATTCTGTAGTTTCGCCGTGTGTGATACTTTATGAAGCATTGACCAAGATGCATTCGTGGCTTATCTGGACATGTATCATAATAATATGAAGTTTCATGTCTTCCACTTGGCTTGTTTCGGGTAGAACAAACTTTGCAATCCTTCTTTGTTCCAGTAAGAATTACATGATGTTTTCCATTTAGACGAATTTCGTCGGAGTCCAAAGTCTCATAGAAGAATGTTTCAACATCTTATCTCAGTTATGATATGTTATTTCACGCAATGTATAAAAGACCATCGATAGCTAAGGAACCTTTCCAAGAACCAATAGTTCATTTTCATTTGGAAATAACAAAAAGAATGTAATCCACGCAATTTATAAATAAAGTATATAAAACCAAGATTCCTTATTTCTTTTTCAATCGTCCATAAATATTTAAACATTCTGCGACCTGACAAAAACGACCACAGCAAACATACTACTTTTTTCTGGCTTCCAAACTAATTTTCAATCTTTTTATAAAAAGAAAAGAATGTAATCTACGTAATTTCTAAATAAAGTATACAATACCAAGATTCCTAATTTCCTTTTTTAATCGTCCATAAATATTTAAACAATTTTGCGAACTGACAAAAATGATCACAGCAAACATATTACTTTTTTCTGGCTTCCGAACTTAATTTTCAATCTTTTTATAAAAAAAATGCAATCCATGTAATTTCTAAATAAAGTATACAACATCAAGATTCCTTACTTTCTTTCTTAACCAGTTAAATGTGGCGACCACTTTTCAAAGCACCTCCCAGTGTTTGTCCCGATAATCAGGCGATGACGGATATAGTTATAAATCCAACTCAAATTATTTATAATTTTCATTTGTTTTCTTTATTTCGTGTTGACCACTAAACATTTTAAACATATTAAGCTTTACGAATATAATTTAATTTTCGCCAAAATTACAATTTAAATATTAAATTGTAACAAAATTTTACGCATGACGGATATAGTCGTCATGGCACAAAATTTTGTCATATCTCTATGACGGATATAGTCGTCAAACACACTTAACTGGTTAAGGGTTAATTTTGATAAAATTACGGTAAAGTATCAACAGACACGAACCTCGACATTTAGGAAAACATGCCGGTTGATCGAGACTATTCCAGGTACTGGGATATCGGATAATCTGAATTTTGCCGCGTCTTAACACGTTCTTGGACAGTAAAAAGCTGAGTGAGGTGCAAAAATAGACACGCGATAATTTTCTAAATTAATTGTGATATCCCAAATGTGATTAGACACATTTTGTAAGAACAATCGGAATATTACATTTTAACAGTTATATCCAATAAATGCTATAGCATCCACGACGATATTTGAATCGAGATTATATAAAATTAAATCAATAATAATTGGTTTTTAAAAATTTGAATGCTATAGCATCCACGTCGTTCCGCGAGGGTGGTCCCAGAAGTACCCGACCCGACATAGAAAACACAAAAATTTTTGAAAAAAAATGTATTTATTGTAGGATATGAGGATGAACGGGAAAAACACACGAGTCATAAACAAATAGAAACAACAGTTTATTAAAAGAGAAACACACAAGAAAGGTTAATTTATTTGAACACGCAAGAAAAAGAATAAAACTCTGAGCGGCACTGCTTTCCGCGACTCTTCTTATGCACGCAAGAAAACGACTGCCGCTAAATTTGCCGGTCGCAACAAGTTTACCAAAAACAATTGACTATCGACACGGCGGCGAGCCGTGTCATCTTTGTAACGGCTATTTTACGGACAAATACAATGTCTTCCCAACGGTTATTCCGTGGAAGAATCCTACATTATTTTTCAACATAATCTCGTTTCAGCTCTACACACTTTTTCCAGCGATGTTCAATAAGTTCGATACCCTTTTTATAATAAGAACTGTCTTGTTCTTCAAAATAACCGTTAACCGCCGACATCAGTTCTTCGTCATTGGAAAATTTTTGACCACTGAGCCATTTTTTCAAGTTTGAGGACAGAAAATAATCCGAGGAGGCTAAATCTGGCGAATAAGGTGCATGAGGTAGCAATTCAAACTTTAATTCATTAATTTTGGCCATTGCAACAACGATGACCAATTTTCTCCATTTTCACAAATTCACTGCAAACGTTTACCATTGATGGTTGCCAAACAAAAACTAAACAACGTAACGTCTTCAAACTTGAAACATATGCTTTATAGATTGTGTACTTTCTAATACAGTGATTTTTTTTAAACAACTACCCCCCTCTCTAGGTCAGGCCGGGTACTTATGAGACCACCCTCGTACATCACAATGAAAATGAATGCTACAACATTCATGTCCACCGAACGTGTTAAACAATAGTTTTCACGTACAATGGCTCAAAATGAGCGCAGAAAGGAAAGCGTGCAAGAAAATGGCCCTTCCGGGCACGTAGTCGGTCTATCGTGTACAAGTGGATCGAACGAAACGGATTGTTTCGAGAGTCGAGAGTAATATTCGATTCCAAGGGCAGAAAGAGAGAGAGAGAGAGAGAGAAAGGCAGAGGTAGAGAGAGAAGGGTGAAGGAGAGGGGTATCAACCTTCTCTATAGTCCTCGAGACTGCAAGTAATTTCGAGTGATTTCAATTTCAATTTAACCCCTCAAGCCGATTTCGTGAGTTCTCCATTACCCTATTTCGAGGATCGACAGCAGGGACGCAATTATCCGATATCGTTGACGGAATAGAAAGTCTCATTATGAGCTCGCTTGTTCGTACCGCGGGGGCCATTACGGCGATGGGATTCGATTCGGGTGAACGTCTTAAGTGTCTGCTGTTTCAGAAACCAATATAGCCATTCTTAATATCCGCCTTCGGAATAGAGGATCGAAATGACTTCTCCGGGAAGGTTTAGTGTAACAGACCAAAAATGGTACAAATTTGGTGTTCCCCGTTGAATACCATCCTTGGAGAATTTTGTTGTACGGTAAATAATTTGTATTAAGATGGAAAATTTAAGGAAAAAGCTAGGAAAATAGCTTTGTATTTTTTTTTCTTTTTAATTATTAGTTTAGCGTCGCATCAACTGCTGTATAGGTTATTAGTGACGTTTTATTAGGTGTTCTATATGTGACTATAGTATTTTTGGTAAAATTTAGTGTTCCTCGTTGAATACCACCCTTGGACAATTTTATGGTAGTGATATTGTACGATAGATATTTTTTATTAAGATGGAAATTTGTGTAGTTAAGTGTTTTTGAAAATTTGACGAAGAAATTAGGAAAATAGCTCTGTATTTTGTTTTCTTTTTAACTATTAATTTAGCGTTGCATCAACTGCTATATAAGTTATTACTGACGTTTTAATAGGTGTCCTATATGTGACTATAGTATTTTTGATAAAATTTGGTGTTCCTCGTTGAATACCACCCTTGGAGAATTTTATTGTACAGTAAATAATTTGTATTAAGATGGAAATTGGTTTAGCTGAAAATTTAATGAAGAAACTAAGAAAATAGCTCTGTATTTTTCTTTCTTTTTAATTATTAGTTTAGCGTCCCATCAACTGCTATATAGGTTATTAATGACGTTTTAGTAGGTGTTTCCTGTATGTGACTATAGTATTTTTGGAAAAATTTAGTGTTCCTCGTTAAATACCACCCTCGGAGAATTTTATGGCAGCGATATTGTACGATAGGTAATTTGTATTAAGATGGAAATTTGTATAGCTGAGAGTTTTTGAAAATTTGACGAAGAAACTAGGAAAATAGCTCTGTATTTATTTATTTTTTTAATTATTAGTTTAGCGTCCCATCAACTGCTATATAGGTTATTAGTGACGTTTTAGTAAATGTCCTATATGTAACTATAGTATTTTTGGTAACAGTTTGGTTTCTTTTATAAATTGTAATATGTCGCGTTTTTTATATCATCCAAATTATCTTTGATGTTAAATATGTAAATTGGAATACTAATCGCAATATCTACCGATAATTGGTAACGAATCTGTTGTCTTCTTTAGTATTAGTTTGCCGCTGATTCACTCTTATTTCACTCTTGCATCTTACTTACCTATATCCTGCGTATGTTCATAAAGTGTCATGTCATCAAGCTTATTAATTAACTCACACAAAACCAACATTTTTCTTTAAAGTAATAGGTATAACATAAATACAATAATATAATTTTTATTTTATTGTAATTGGATGTATTAGCTTATTTGGAAAATTCGTGCTGATTTTTGAGTAAAAGGAAACATTAATTTCTGATCTAAGAATGACTTCTTTATTCAGTAAAGTATGAATCGTTTTTAATTTTTCGTTGCATTTTACGTAACTCGAAGAATCTATTTTTTTTAAATATGATAGACTTTTTACGAGTTTTACCTATAAAAATTGGCACGATCTTTTTGGATAGCTTAATATTATTAATTTAATAATAATGACACAATTTTTAAAATATTTGTTGGTAAAATATAATTGATTTTTGAGTAAAAGGAGATCATATATTTTGGAGTAATAATTATTTCTTTTATCAATAAAATATGGACCATTTTTAATCTTTCATTACATCGTACGTAACTCGAAGAATCTATTTCATTAAATATGATAGACTTTTTACGAGTTTTACCTATAAAAAATTGGCACGATCTTCTTGGATAACTTAATATACAATTTTTAAAATATTTGTTGATAAAATATAATGATTTTCTGCGATAAAATATAGTAAGATATGCAATCTAAAAATTTAGAGTGCATTGATATGTCGATTAAAGATGCATTTGTGGTTTGTCGTTGAACATTTTGTGGAATCAAGAAAATTATAGTTGTTTAACATTCTTTTATATATATTTTGTATATTTAAAATTGTGTCCGTGTAATCACGAAGCGCGAATACCAACGATCTTTACTCACGCAAATTTAATGAATAGAAGCAAGTCACTTTGTTGGTTAGCAGAGCAGAAAATCGTAAATTACTCCGACACCATTGATCCATGGACCTTCGTAAACTGAAAAGATTCTGTCCATTCTCCCATATACTTCTAAACTTGTCGTTCCTTTTAATGGATCATTTTCCATAACGTCATTAAAAAATATTTCTTGCCTTGAAGTTTCACTAGTTGTTATTTAAAAGTATTTTGTTTACCTTTCACCTTAATTTCTGCATTTCAGTATTAACTTCACCTTAATTATAGGAACCAAGTTGTGACAAACAACATAAATAAATAAATTAAAAAGTGACAGAACCATACATTATTTTATTAATAGTAAAATTCTCAATTTCATAATTTTGTTAAATTCTTATATTTTACTTAAGCGACTGTAAATTTGTATAGTTATATAAAATATTTAGTGTGACATTGTGATGCATGACATTGATCCAAAAGTTCGCTAGATTAGTAGTTCACTGACAAAAATAAGTTGATCACAAGATATACGTTCACATTGCTTTAGGATAATTATGAAATCGCAACAATGACGACTTTATTGCGGCTGGCTTGTATAGTACGTGACAAAATGATAACACAACACATGATTTGTAACGTTTCTTGAATCTAACGTAATGTATACAAGTTTTGTACATGCAGTTTTGTAAGCAGTATCTCTTTCTTAATAATACAGAAGAAGATTCGTCAACAGACAGAGAATTCTGTTATTGTTCCCAATTATTTCTCTCCGGTCGTACAGGGTGTTCGGACAGCCCTGGGCTTAAATTGAAAGAGTAACCCCCTGAGACATTCTAAGACGAAAATCAAGAGTAACGATTTTGCGTTTGAGGCTTTGTTTACGAGTTATAACTAGTTAAAGATACCGTTTAATCCGGACCGTTCGATGCTTGAGCATCACTGTGAACTCAGCGACGTTACCGACCGAGTTGCCTCGGTTACCCGCTCTCAAGCGTCGAACGGTCCGGATTAAACGATATCTTTAACAAGTTATAACTCGTAAACAAAGCCTCAAACGCAAAATCGTTACTCTTGATTTTCGTCTTAGAATGTCTTAAGGAGTTACTCTTTCAATTTAAGCCCAGGGCTGTCCGAACACCCTGTATAACCGTGTACTATTACAAGCGTCCCAATAATTTTGCGACACAAAAATTCGCATTGTTCGAGTTTATTTTATGTTATTCCTCAACTACATAGAAAAATTAAACCATTTTTTGTATGTACAATCTAGACACTTTACTTTAATATAATGTAATATTATTTTGTTGCTGGTTGTACATTTATCCAACGTATAAATGTTAGAATTCAAATTTACGCACTGTCCCAATATTTTTGTGACCGACTGCAAGTGTACGACGAAAGGTCAGTATATAGCACACAGTGCGCTACAAAACGATAGCGCAACATATGATTTTTAGTGTTTCTTGAATCTAACGTAATGGTATACAAGATTGTATATGCAGTTTTGTACGCAGTATTTCTTACTTCATAATACAGATAAAGATTAACCACAGGTTATATTTTTTTGGAAAAATTAAACCTTTTTGTGCAAACTAAGTGCGACAGAATGATAGCGCGGGTAGGAAAAAGGAGATCAACGGGACTTCATTGTTTGAGATAGTAAAGATTTCGTATACATTTTCACGCGTTGAACTGAAATCTGATCCCAAAAGTAGTCTGCCGCATTGAGTATTGGAGATAAATAGGTAGAAAGTACGGATTTTCCCTATATTTACGTTGATATTCCACAGATAGTAACATTTGTCCAATATTTTTGTAAATAGCACCGTATAGTACTAAGCTTCCCTTATAAAGTCAAATTTCCCTCGATTTTCCTTATATTTACTTTGATATTCCTTAGATAGTCACATTTGTCCAATATTTTTGTAAATAGCACCGTATAGTACTAACCTTCCCCTATAATGTCAAATTTCCCTCGATTTTTCGTATAATTACGTTGATATTTCACATACAGTAACATTTGTCCAATATTTTTGTAAATAGCACCGTGTAGTACTTCCCCTATAAAGTCAAATTTGACTTCTTTTTCCTTATATTTACATTGATATTCCATAGATAGTAACATTTGTCGAATATTTTTGTAAATAGCACCGTATAGGACTAACCTTCCCCTAGAAAGTCAAATTTCACTCGATTTTCTCTATAATTACGTAGATATTACTTAGATAGTAATCTTTGTTCAATATTTTTGTAAATAGCACCGTTATAGTGCTAACCTTCCCCTAGAAAGTCAAATTTCACTCGATTTTTCTATAATTACGTTGATATCCTTAGATAGTACCATTTATTCAATTTTTTGTAAATAGCACCGTATAGTACTAACCTTCCCCTAGAAAGTCAAATTTCACTCGATTTTCTCTATAATTACGTTGATATTCCATAGATAGTAACATTTGTCCAATATTTTTGTAAATAGCACAGTATAATACTAACCTCCCCCTATAAAGTCGAATTTCACTTGATTTTCCCTATATTTACATTGATATTTCATAGATAGTAACATTTGTCCATTATTTTTGTAAATCGCAGCGTATAGTAATAACCTTCTCCTATAAAGTCAAATTTGACTTCTAATTGCACGATGTTTTTTTGCCTTGATATACCACTTGGAAGATACTCGAGAAATACTGTAAATTACGGGTTGTGCTATCATTAAAGATAGCATAACGATTATCGTATCACACAGTAATTATTGAATAAACATATCCACACCACTGCCAACCACAAACCTCAAAACTATTTATTAAATCAACACCTCCTCGACACGAGGCAACTTTCCCAAAACCGAACGAAAGTAAGCCTAAAAACGTCTGCGAGACGTCACGCTGGAGAATCCGCAGGGTTTCCCCGTTTCAACCGTAAAGTGTTCGCGAAATTACGAAAATTCCCACAGTTTTATCGCGGGGACAGGTCGCTTAGAAGCGGAGCGTTCGAAAAAAAGGCGAGGTATCGACGGAGGGAGGCTTGCAAGGGCGACGTCTTCGTTAAGGGATGCCCGCCGGGCAGAGTTAAAGCGTGGCGGGATCAAAGGATCGATTAGAATCGGGCCTCGCCGCGGGATTTCTTGCGCAGCTCGAAGGGAACCTCGTGGTTCTTGGCCCGTTCACCCTCGTGGCTGGCTGCGAGGAACAGGAAGAGGGGTCGCGTGTGAGGAACAAACGGAGAGAGAAAGAGTAGGTGAAAAGGGTGTCTCACCCTCTTCGTTGCCACGACTTCTCGCGTCCCCGATTTTACAGGGATCCATCCTCCCTTCCCGACGGAAATCCAATATTTTGGCTATCGAGTTTCCGCGAGCAGGAAGAAAGCAGAGTTCCTCTCTTTCGTTTTACCCTCAACTGTGCTTTCTCTCGGCTCTGTTCTACTTTTTTGTCTTTTTACCTGTTTTTTCGAGGGGCAGCTAAGTCGATGGGGTGGTTTTTAAGTCGACGGGGATCAAATGGGCCGAATGATTTGTGAAACGCTTATTCTCGCGTGCCCTGTCTGTGGAGGATATTGTTTCGCGATGACTTTTGTGAAGATTGAGGGAACGTCACCTGTTGTGATCAGGGACCTATACAAATATGCGAAGTACCGGTGTTTTATTGGTGAATATTGGTCAGAAGTGTCGTAGAAACCGAAAAATTGAAATACCGGTATATTTATATACAGTAACGGACAAAAGTTTAAGACGACAGGATAATGTAAAATATAATTTTATGGTCCGCAAATATTGTTTATTTATTCATTTTTATTGTCATTGCGGTAGAACACTGTTTATTGATTAGCATAGAACACAAATTTTATATCTACTGTTATTTCTTAGTAATTAATTAATTTACAGTAGCAGACAAAAGTTTAATGTGAGAGAACAATGTAAAACATAATTTTATGGTTTGCAAATATTGTCTGTGTAATCATTTTTATTGTCATTGTGGTAGAACACTATTTATTGTTTAGTATAGAATAAAAATTTTATTTCTACTGTTATTTCTTATAATTAATTAATTTATAGTAATGGACAAAAGTTTAAGACGACAGGACAAAGCAAAACATAATTTTATGGTCCGCAAATATTGTTTATCTATTCATTTTTATTGTCATTGTGGTAGAACACTATTTATTGATTAGTATAGAATAAAAATTTTACATCTACTGTTATTTCTTAGTAATTAATTAATTTACAGTAGCAGACAAAAGTTTAATGTGAGAGAACAATGTAAAACATAATTTTATGGTTTGCAAATATTGTCTGTGTAATCATTTTTATTGTCATTGTGGTAGAACACTATTTATTGTTTAGTATAGAATAAAAATTTTATTTCTACTGTTATTTCTTATAATTAATTAATTTATAGTAATGGACAAAAGTTTAAGACGACAGGACAAAGCAAAACATAATTTTATGGTCCGCAAATATTGTTTATCTATTCATTTTTATTGTCATTGTGGTAGAACACTATTTATTGATTAGTATAGAATAAAAATTTTACATCTACTGTTATTTCTTAGTAATTAATTAATTTACAGTAGCAGACAAAAGTTTAATGTGAGAGAACAATGTAAAACATAATTTTATGGTTTGCAAATATTGTCTGTGTAATCATTTCTATTGTCATTGTGGTAGAACACTATTTATTGATTAGTATAAAATAAAAATTTTATTTATACTGTTATTTCTTATAATTAATTAATTTATAGCAATGGACAAAAGCTTAAGACGACTGGACAATGTGAAACATAATTTTGTGGTTCACAAAAATTGTTTATCTATTAATTTTTATTTTTATTATAGTAGAACACTATTTATTAATTAGCGTAGAATACAAATTTTATTCACACTGTTATTTTTTAGTAATTAATTAATTTGCAGTAGCAGACAAAATTTTAAGGTGGCAGGATGATGTAAAATATAATTTTATGGATCGCAAAAATTGTTTATTTATTAATTTTTATTTTTATTATAGTAGAACACTATTTACTGATCAGTATAGAATACAAATTTTATTTATACTGCCATTTCTTAATTAATCTATAGGTCGTAAACTTTTGTCCGCTACTGTAACCTCTGAAATCTCTTTATCAGAAACCCACTCCAAAATTGACCAATCGACCTACCTCTCTCGTCTCGAAATTTCCCTCGATCCATCGAATTCCCATACACCGTCAGCGCGCCTATCCTAACGACGCGATGGTTACGCATAGAAGAAAACGAAAAAACCGTTCGTAACAATGCCAAAGTCGCGGGACAATGTCCCAGCACGTTGTCGCTGGCGGCAGAAAGGAAACGAGGCTAGTTACAGTAACCAGATTTCACCTCGCGTTCGTCGCGACGATCGAGGAACCGGGACTCGCCGATCGGGCCGCGTTGTTCATCGACCGGATCCTCGCCGTGGGACATCGGAAAGATGGTAGATAGAGGGCAGCGCACGTGGTGAGGGAAGGGGGGCTCGACTCTTTTAATTGCAAAGGGCACCGGCGATAATTGTCGTGTAGTTGGACCAACATTGTGACTGCATGTTTTCCCGCCACGCCCATCTCGGTGTTCGTCGCAGCGGGCGAGCCTTTGCTGCGTGTGTTTGCTCTGCCGTGGGACCGTGGCTCCTTCGATCTTTATTAACCGTTTGCGTACCACGAGCCGCTTTCGCGCTCTTCAGACTTCGTGTCGAAAGAACCCAGCGCATTTGACCGATACCTACAACTGACGGCGCGCTCACAATTTGCCGAAACGCGTTCAACTCGAGTGTCGCATCGCTGCTGCTATCAGTAATCCAAGTAATACATTTTTTATTTCATTGTTACCTGTTGCAGGAATGCGATCGGTGGATGAAAGTTAAGGAAAACCTGAAGAGTGCTTATGTCAAGCTATAGTCGTGTGAACGTAGAATGTTTGGGCTCGAGTGTTTCTAAAACGCGAGAGATGAGCACCTGAGAAAACGTCGCGACTGAGGAATTTTTGGTGAACGTGACCTAATGCATCGGATGAGAAAGGTTGACAATTAGAAAGAAAGGTCTGGAAGGAGTGTCTGGAAGTATATATGACGGGGAAAGTGAGAACGCGTGGCAGGAAAAATTTGACCGTGAGGGCAGAAAGAATTTGACTATGAGGGCAGTAAGAGTTTGACTATGAGGGCAGTAAGAGTTAGTTTGTGAAGGTCGAAAGAGTTTGACTATGAGTGCAGAAAGAATTTGACTATGAGGGCAGTAAGAGTTTGACTATGAGAGCAGTAAGAGTTTGACTATGAGGGCAGTAAGAGTTTGACCGTGAGGGCAGAAAGGATTTGACTATGAAGGTGGAAAAAGTTTAAGCATAAGGCAGGGAGAGTTTGACTGTGAGGGCAGAAAGAATTTGACTATGAGGACAGTAAGAGTTTGACCGTGAGGGCAGAAAGAATTTGACTATGAAGGTGAAAAAAGTTTGATTATGAGGCAGGGAGAGTTTGACTGTGAGGGCAGAAAGAATTTGACTATGAGGGCAGTAAGAGTTTGACCGTGAGGGCAGCAAGAGTTTGACTATGAGGACAGAAAGAGTTTGACCGTGAGAATAGAAAGAGTTTGACCGCGAGGGCAGAAAGAGTTTGACTGTGAAAGCAGAAAGAGTTTTATTCTGAACGCAGTTGCTAAGTTGTGTAGTCGTTTAACTTGTTATCATTAAACTATTGTAGTGTTATAATAATAACATTTATTTATTGATATGAACACGGAAATATAGTTACAATACGATGTATAAATTTTACTCTTCGCACGACTCTGCTACACGGTGCAACGTCTAATTCAACTCTGCTCTTTTTGACCAGAGAAAACTATCCCTGATCCTTGGCCTTTCTCCCACCACGTACCTCGAAAAAATCCCACAAGTATGGCCATATTTGGGCATATTCCAAAAACATGACCATATTTGAACATTTTTCGAGGGCTTCACTCGTCGCCAAGGGTTTTCTCCAAGCAGGCCTGAACTCTCGCTGTCCACACTTCACTTTCTTTTACTCTATAAAATTAATTACGATACTACACTATTTTAAATACACATTTATTAATATTCTAAGCACTTCACTTTTATTATATTCACGCCTGAGCCCTATCATCTGCACTCTACTAAATTAAGTAAATTTAGGATTTTCTACATGTATATAGAGTAAAACCTGTTTTTATGCGGTGGATAGGGACCGCATAAAAGAAATCGTACAAAAAAATATTTGGAAATTTTATAAATACTTATGTATACACCAATACCCCACTTTGCGTCGGGGTTACGTTCCAAAAAAATACGACGCAAAGTGAATTAAGATTTTCTATAGCAAACCATGTAAAGATCGAAGACTGAAACTGAACTCTAAAATTAGCAAAACAAAGTGAAAATAAAACTGTATTAAAATTACGTTGATTTTCGGTTAGAAGAGGAATTACCTAGTTTTTTTGGCATGGCGCAATTAGAAACAAAAGTAGAGCCATCTGTTATGAAACAAGAAAAAAATTCAAGACTCGAATCCAAAACAACGCAACCTTGAAAACCTAACGACGCGCAATTAAAATTAGTACTAATTGAGCAGCGACGCAACATCGAAAAAACGCAAAACGAAACGACGCAAAGCGAGGTATTGGTGTAATAAACAACTTTGTACGATATACTATCTAAAAATTTTTTTATGCGACGGACAAGGACCGCATAAAAAAGTCGCACTTAGAAAACACATCAATTATGTACGAAATAGATGAGAGAATGCTTTCAATTAAATTAAATAATTAAATTAGACCTCGAAAAATGGTAAAAACATTTAATTCTTCATTGTACATATACATGGAGAAGTTTTCAAATTGTACATTAAATAGTTCGCTGCTACTCGTTGTAATCCAAAAGGCGCATCTTCTTGCGACGAATTGGTCCAAAATCGCTTTCGTCGCTTGAAGATAGGATTTCAGTTCCACAACATGTATATGTACATTGATAGGAGACATTAAACTAGTGCCAATGCCACTGAGATTCATATACCGCATAAAAATAAATCGCACGAAACAAATTGCACAAAAACAAAATCGCATAAAAAAGGACCGCACAAAAACAGGTTTTACTGTATTCTCTATGCTTTTACTAATATACATATATATATATAAATGAATGTGTGTCTGTCTGTCTGTTCGTACTCGATAGATTCGAAAACCATATATCCAATCGTCGTGAAAATTTGGGAAATCATTAGGAATATCCCCGGGAAGGTTTTCGAAAATTTCTTTTAAAATCAGAGTTAGGGTTCTAGGTGCTCCCGAACAAATATCCCAAAAATATCAAAATAACATTTAATTAGTAATTATTAATAAT
>JAOPTO010000255.1:7500-20000 GCA_033822845.1 Tetrapedia diversipes | reverse complement strand
ACTGGAGCATTTTCCTTTTTTTTCTTTATTATTTATTTATCAACCTATATATTTTATTGATGCAATATTATCGTTTTGCATCCCTTTAATTAATTATAACCCTCTTTCGTTCGATTTGTTGATCGTTCATTTTATTTTAAATAACTTGATTTTCGAAATCCTTATTTTTCGATATTTTTTTATAAAATTCTATTTTCGGCTTGTTTTTAATGTGTACGTGATCATTACGTTCTAATTCGATCGTAATATTACGGCTTGATATTTTGTCGTTTCGCGTCAAAGTTCCAACAGTCTTCCCGGACGGTCTCCCGTTGCGGCGGTTTCGCCCCATAAGCGCCCGTGCGTTAGCCGGGCTGGCGCAGACGCCCCGGCGGGCCGTTCCGTACCTATAAGAGAGACGACTGTTCGGGCGAGCCGGGCGGAGCAGAGTCGGGCGCGTGGGCTTATCTACGACCTCGGTCGAGAGCAAGTCCATCGCTCCTCGAGTATAACAACTCGACTGCTTTCGCGCCGCGCTTACGTATCCGTATTATTCTCTGCACAGCATTGCCACGGGTCGGTGTCTATGACCGAATGGCCCATATGTGGGAAAAGCGTCCCTTTGGGATGTTGGCTACCTGTATGCACGTTTCGGCGTGTGTACTTGTACTAACTGAGCATCAACTCTTCGAACCGAGCGATCGGACGATTTTACAAACGTTTTATAACGTTATATATTTTGATACACGTTGGGCGTACAAATTGTGTACGATAGATTTATACTTTGCTAAAGTTGCACTGTATTCTTCTTGAGGCGCGTTTGTGCGACTAGAAGGAGGGCGATACGAAACTTTCACAAAGAGTTTGTCCCGTTTATTTAGATACGTTCAGCGTGCACTTCGAATACGCGCTTGGCTCGTTAAAATATTGTTCAGCATGCTGGATACGTGCTTTATTTTAACGAGAAACTGTTTCAGCGTGGAAGTGAATATAATACGCGCTTCCTCGAAACGGAGACATTCTATGGAAGTAACTAAATACACTTTGTGGTGCGATGAAGGAAATTAATCTGGGGCAGTATTATACGAGTGCCCGCTCCTCCTCTTGCGATAAATAATGTATTTGACCAAACACACGTTACATTATGCATACTATATATATAATACAAATACGAAAGGCTCGACTCGTCGATCGATCCTCCGAGAGAATCGACGACGACAGGTAAAGAGAGAGAGAGAGTGTGGCAAAAAACTTTTCTCCTTCACGCAACTCCCTGGTTGATCCTGCCAGTAGTCATATGCTTGTCTCAAAGATTAAGCCATGCATGTCTAAGTACATACCGAATTAAGGTGAAACCGCGAATGGCTCATTAAATCAGTTACGGTTTCTTAGATTGTACCCACATTTACTTGGATAACTGTGGTAATTCTAGAGCTAATACATGCAAACTAGAATTCCGACCAGAGATGGAAGGAATGCTTTTATTAGATCAAAACCAATCGGTGGCGGACGGTTCGTCCGTTCGTTCATCGTTTGCTTTGGTGACTCTGAATAACTTTGTGCTGATCGCATGGTCATTTAGAACCGGCGACGAATCTTTCAAATGTCTGACTTATCAACTGTCGATGGTAGGTTCTGCGCCTACCATGGTTATAACGGGTAACGGGGAATCAGGGTTCGATTCCGGAGAGGGAGCCTGAGAAACAGCTACCACATCCAAGGAAGGCAGCAGGCGCGCAAATTACCCACTCCCGGCACGGGGAGGTAGTGACGAAAAATAACGATACGGGACTCATCCGAGGCCCCGTAATCGGAATGAGTACACTTTAAATCCTTTAACGAGGACCAATTGGAGGGCAAGTCTGGTGCCAGCAGCCGCGGTAATTCCAGCTCCAATAGCGTATATTAAAGTTGTTGCGGTTAAAAAGCTCGTAGTTGAATCTGTGTGTCACAGTGTCGGTTCACCGCTCGCGGTGTTTAACTGGCATTATGTGGTACGTCCTACCGGTGGGCTTAGCTCCTCGCGGGCGGTCCAATTGATTACCCATCGCGGTGCTCTTCACTGAGTGTCGAGGTGGGCCGGTACGTTTACTTTGAACAAATTAAAGTGCTCAAAGCAGGCTACCTTCGCCTGAATACTGTGTGCATGGAATAATGGAATAGGACCTCGGTTCTATTTTGTTGGTTTTCGGAACCCCGAGGTAATGATTAATAGGGACAGATGGGGGCATTCGTATTGCGGCGTTAGAGGTGAAATTCTTGGATCGTCGCAAGACGGACTAAAGCGAAAGCATTTGCCAAAAATGTTTTCATTAATCAAGAACGAAAGTTAGAGGTTCGAAGGCGATCAGATACCGCCCTAGTTCTAACCATAAACGATGCCAGCTAGCGATCCGCCGATGTTCCTCCGATGACTCGGCGGGCAGCTTCCGGGAAACCAAAGCTTTTGGGTTCCGGGGGAAGTATGGTTGCAAAGCTGAAACTTAAAGGAATTGACGGAAGGGCACCACCAGGAGTGGAGCCTGCGGCTTAATTTGACTCAACACGGGAAACCTCACCAGGCCCAGACACCGGAAGGATTGACAGATTGATAGCTCTTTCTTGATTCGGTGGGTGGTGGTGCATGGCCGTTCTTAGTTGGTGGAGCGATTTGTCTGGTTAATTCCGATAACGAACGAGACTCTAGCCTGCTAAATAGACGTACCTTATGGTATCTCGAAGGCCCCCGGCTTCGGTCGGTGGGTTTTTACTACCAACGTACAAACAAATCTTCTTAGAGGGACAGGCGGCTTCTAGCCGCACGAGATTGAGCAATAACAGGTCTGTGATGCCCTTAGATGTTCTGGGCCGCACGCGCGCTACACTGAAGGAATCAGCGTGTTTTCCCTGACCGAAAGGCCCGGGTAACCCGCTGAACCTCCTTCGTGCTAGGGATTGGGGCTTGCAATTATTCCCCATGAACGAGGAATTCCTAGTAAGCGCGAGTCATAAGCTCGCGTTGATTACGTCCCTGCCCTTTGTGCACACCGCCCGTCGCTACTACCGATTGAATGATTTAGTGAGGTCTTCAGACTGGTGCGCGGCCAATGTCTCGGCATTGCCGATGTTGCCGGGAAGATGACCAAACTTGATTATTTAGAGGAAGTAAAAGTCGTAACAAGGTTTCCGTAGGTGAACCTGCGGAAGGATCATTAACGAATAAAAATGTGTAACAATAAAAAACACATTATAAATAAAATTAAGCGTAACTATGACTACGAATGGATCGATAAAAACAGATACCAAAACTAAAAACAGATACCAAAACTAAATTATTCGAACGCCAAAATATCGACGAGAAAGACGGCTTACGTGTAGGAGGCTCGCCCTCCCGTCCGTTCACTCAGTTGATAGAATGAAAGTCATCCAGGCAAGTGACTATAAAATAACCTGTCGGAAAAGAGAGGCACCCACTGGGCTCTCGGTGGTCGTTTGTCCTCTGTCTCTCTCGATTTCGGGATGTAAAACGGCATAAGGCGATGATGCATCGAAGGGGAGAGTACAGAAATGAAAGAGCGCTTGCGTGAGGTCGTAAACAAAAGGACCCGCCGCTCTTTGGCTGTGGGTGTGTTGTCGAAATAACTGAGAAACACACGATAATATATATATGATGCGTCTGCTGTCTATTCATGAGCAAAAGTACAAATCAAACGAAAGTCACACATAATTAAAAGAAGAAAAGGGGCGCTTGCGTGAGGTCGTAACAGAAGACCCGCCGCCTTACTTTTCACTTTATATAATATGATATTAACGATATACACAGAATATGAAATAACGAATCGGCATCCAAATAACATAAATAAATGTGTATTATCGTACGACGTCCACGTCCACGTCCACGTCCATATAATATAAATGAATGTCACACATCCTTGGTTAGGGCGTATATGAGAATAACAGCGACCACATATTATATATAAATGTAATATAAAGAAACACACGAAACGGCACACCCCACGCTCATAAGTAATACAAAGAATGAATGACGCCGAAATATGTCGAAAAATTCCCCGTGTCGGAGAGACATGGCAATGCTGGTCAACGAGATCCGGCTTTGGCGAGTGCATCTTTTCCAGTATATATTCTATACGGGAGGCGAAGGAGAGTGAAGAAATGGATTGTTACTCCGTTGGGATTGAACAACGAAGCCGCCGGAAGCATAAAGATTTCACGGTGTGACGCTTCATACCCATCGCGGGAACAACAATAATTACCTCCTGAGCGGTTGCGCCCGAGGATATATACGTGTCCAAAACGGATGGATCCCACACGATGTGTTTGCATACGTGGGGATCATCGTCGGGTAACCTGGAACCGCAATGAAATGCAAAGCTGCACAGATTTTTGTGTCCGTTTACATTCGACCCTGACCGTAGTACTCGTTCGGAGAGGACGAATCTTTTGGTACGCCAGCAGCGTTACCCTCGTTGTCGAGAGTCTTGACACCCACGTCGTTGCGAGATCGAACAATTTTACTCGCAACGAATCGATGGGATGAAATGGACCGCTTCGAGGCGCGTTTGTCGGCACCCTACGCCAATTGTTTTCGATCCTATCGACACATTACTTCGTAATGCTACCCGAGCGAGGAAACGGTGGGTCATCTCGAGTAGAGTGTTTACATTCCACCCTGACCGTGTAGTACTCGTTCGGAGAGGACGAATCTTTTGGTACGCCAGCAGCGTTACCCTCGTTGTCGAGAGTCTTGACGCCCACGTCGTTGCGAGATCGAACAATTTTACTCGCAACGAATCGATGGGATGAAATGGACCGCTTCGAGGCGCGTTTGTCGGGCCCCTAAGCCAATTGTTTTCGATCCTATCGACAACATTACTATGTAATGCTACCCGAGCGGGGAAACGGTGGGTCATCTCGAGTAGAGTGTTTACATTCCACCCTGACCGTGTAGTACTCGTTCGGAGAGGACGAATCTTTTGGTACGCCAGCAGCGTTACCCTCGTTGTCGAGAGTCTTGACGCCCACGTCGTTGCGAGATCGAACAATTTTACTCGCAACGAATCGATGGGATGAAATGGACCGCTTCGAGGCGCGTTTGTCGGGCCCCTATGCCAATTGTTTTCGATCCTATCGACACATTACTTCGTAATGCCACCCGAACGAGGAAACGATGGGTCATCTCGAGTAGAGTAGTGCCGATCCGTTTATAAGTAGTGTTTGTTTATTTATTTCGTTCAGAGAGGGACCACGCTCACTGTGTTTCGTCGGTTGCCGTTAAGGGGCACCACCCTCCGTTGTCGTGAGTCTTGACACCCACGTCGTTGCGAGATCGAACAATTTTACTCTCAACGAATCGATGGGATGAAATGGACCGCTTCGCGAGGTATGTGCCCCTGTTGTTGCGTCCGATCGTCACGCTTGCTGCGGTCCCTATCGACTTTTTGACATTCACCTGAACGAAAAATATATAAATATAACGAAAACGAAAAAAAAACGGGTTAACGGGCTACACAGGACTCGAGCCTCGACCCTGTTACTCCCTAAATTGGTAGCCCACCGCCGTTGAAACAAGCGGGTGTTAATTTCGTTCAGAGAGTAACCTTCGCCCGGTTGCCGTTAAGCACTCCTCCTAGTCGTCGTGAGTCGGACACCCACGTCGTTGCGAGATCGAACAATTTTACTGGCAACGAATCGATGGGACGAAAGACCGCTTCTGGAAGGTTGTGCCGAGGTTTATTAACACGGGATCGTCGGTTACTATCGATTCTCACCTGAACGAACCACCCCGGGAACAACGAGCGTGAGAGAGGTGAAATGAATGGGAGAAACTGATGACGGTTGGGAGACGGACATGCTTGCAAGCGTTTTGCAATTTGGTTCCTGGGAGGTCGTTAAATTAAACACGATGAATCCAGTTATCGGGGCAATCCCCGTCGTTTTCTTCGTGTTGCGACGATCTCCTCGAGGTTGTTGATTTTTCATTAAACGTGCTTTGCGCCCGATCGTCGGATCAACGTGTGCTGGTGTTCCACGTTTACGTGACCCACCCACGATCCGACGAACAAACATCCGGGACACAATATTGTGTCGTCGATCGATCGTCGCATATAACGGACGTAAAAAATCCGTTGCGACGCGGCGACTAGCCCGCCTCTCCTTCATGGAGTTGCGTCGGGATCTCGGCTTCTTTTGAACCGAGTATTTAGACCAATGAACGAAATACAATATTATACGATTACCCTGAACGGTGGATCACTTGGCTCGTGGGTCGATGAAGAACGCAGCTAATTGCGCGTCAACGTGTGAACTGCAGAACACATGAACATCGACATTTCGAACGCACATTGCGGTCCACGGATACAATTCCTGGACCACGCCTGGCTGAGGGTCGTTTACGTAACCTATATACTGCTTGCGTTGCGTTTTGCTTTCTCCTTCATGTTTCACCTCTGCGAGAACGATACGATAATACCCCGTCGTCGGTCGGTCCCCTTGTCGAATGGGGGGACTCGTTTCCGAGTCGGGAGGGATGTTCTCGTTAGAGAGATCGAGATTATCTCGATATAATCGGAGGAGATGCATGCGTATACGTACGAGCGATCGTTGAACGTTCGTCGGCGTTCGTCGCGGAGGTGTGTGCCTCCTTAAAAGACTTTGACCCCCGGATCGTACGCGCGTGCGCGTGCGGCGCCGAGTGTGTGGGATGTATTTATTCACGGAGGGAAACCTTTCGGGCGAACCTGCGAGAGTGCTGAAATGGCGTCGTGAGTCGTCGGTTCGATTTTTGTTCTAAAGATCTTACTTTGACGACCGCCCATTGTTAAAGCACCGCTTCGTCCGTACTTGTCAGGTTTCTATTGTTGTTTTTTTTACCCGTGTTAAATACAAACAGTAACCCCCACGGCATCCGCCACTCGCTCGATCCGAGAGGTGTCGTCAAGTCGTTTGGAGCACACCAAAATTACATATACCCGCGCCCCCGACGTCGTTTGAAATGAAACGACTGAGAGTCACAGAAAGAGAACGAGCGACGTAAATAAGATGGGAAAGAGAGGAAGAGGTACAAGAGACTCGGTGTGCGTGTGTATTGTACGCTGCCATTTTGACTTTTCTTACCCCGATCGACGACGGGTTACGATTATTCGTTAAAAGAGCCCCAGGGAAGAGAGGAGAATATCTTTTCCCCTTTGGCGCGGCTATGTTCGAATAAATCAAAGACTCGTCGATAACGGTCGGGAGTTGGCAGCAGCTGCATCCACGCTCTGTGTTGGTCACCCCATGCCATTTTCGTTGTCGATCGCGAGAGACCGCGCAACCAGAAGCCGGTCGTCCAGTCCCTGGAAAGAGAAAAAGAAGCTTGTCTATCTCCACTTGCGTGCGTTCTGTTTTTTGTCCCTTTTACGTTCTCTCGTACATATAAAAAGAGTTTGAGATCCGTGTTGCGCACCTCCGACTCACCCCGGCCTGGTCCTTCGTTCTGAAGGATCTAGGGTAATAATAAAGAATCGGGATGACTATGAGGAGGATCGGTGCGCCGTTTCGATGCTCTTTTTTTTATATTGTACACAGAGAGACGTTCGAGATTAAAGGGCGAAACGATATATAGGAACCGCTGGAGAATAGTTTATACCAAGCATTGCTTTTTTTTTAAATACAGGACGGACGTCAAAAATCCGGGAAATTCTTCGGTTGTCCAGCGAGCGTCTCTCCGATTCGAACCTGCGATATAAATTGGCACTATGGTGCGGTGCATAAAACTAAGAATCCATGTTTCTTGTACAAATGTCTTTTCGACTTTCGACTATACCTTCTCTCTCTTACTTCTTTTTTTTTTTGTCGCCACTCTCAACTGTGCGTAACTCAGGTTTTTTTTATTGTTGTTGTTACGCATACAATAAAAATACACGTATATGACGACCTCAGAGTAGGCGAGATTACCCGCTGAATTTAAGCATATTACTAAGCGGAGGAAAAGAAACTAACAAGGATTTCCTTAGTAGCGGCGAGCGAACAGGAATGAGCCCAGCACTGAATCCCGCGGTTCTGCCGCTGGGAAATGTAGTGTTTGGGAGGATCCGTCTGTCCCGTGACGTCGAACCGCGTCCAAGTCCATCTTGAATGGGGCCATTTACCCATAGAGGGTGCCAGGCCCGTAGCGACCGGTACGCGTTTTCGGGAGGATCTCTCCTTAGAGTCGGGTTGCTTGAGAGTGCAACCCTAAGTGGGTGGTAAACTCCATCTAAGGCTAAATACGACCACGAGACCGATAGCGAACAAGTACCGTGAGGGAAAGTTGAAAAGAACTTTGAAGAGAGAGTTCAAGAGTACGTGAAACCGTTCAGGGGTAAACCTGAGAAACCCAAAAGATCGAATGGGGAGATTCATCGTCAACGGCGCTGGCTCCCGTCGGTGCGCGATGCCCCGAATGGACCTTCGTGGTTCCACGGCGAGGGCACACCACCTTCGGCTTGAATGTTCCGGTGCTGTAGTCGTGCACTTCTCCCCTAGTAGAACGTCGCGACCCGTTGCGTGTCGGTCTACGGCCCGAGAGGGCGCCTGTTTCGTCGCCATGCGCGCACGCGACAGACCCTCGGTCGCCCGACCGGCTGCACGACGGTACTCGCACGGTATCGGGCCGCAACCAATCCATTCTCGAATGTGTGTGCGTCAGGCCCGCCGCAAGCTAGATCAGCTTCAACCCGGAGGTACGGACCTGGTGCCGTCCCCGGGCATGACCAGCTGTTGGCAGGCGGTGTCCTTGGACTGGCCAAGCTCTGAATTACCGGTCGGCGACGCTACTGCTTTGGGTACTCTCAGGACCCGTCTTGAAACACGGACCAAGGAGTCTAACATGTGCGCGAGTCATTGGGATGCATAAACCTAAAGGCGAAATGAAAGTGAAGGTCGGCCTAAGCGTCGACCGAGGGAGGATGGGCACCGTTACGATGGTGCCCCGCACTCCCGGGGCGTCTCGTTCTCATTACGAGAAGAGGCGCACCCAGAGCGTACACGTTGGGACCCGAAAGATGGTGAACTATGCCTGGTCAGGACGAAGTCAGGGGAAACCCTGATGGAGGTCCGTAGCGATTCTGACGTGCAAATCGATCGTCGGAACTGGGTATAGGGGCGAAAGACTAATCGAACCATCTAGTAGCTGGTTCCCTCCGAAGTTTCCCTCAGGATAGCTGGCACTCGTTTCGAACGCTGACGAGTCTCATCTGGTAAAGCGAATGATTAGAGGCATTGGGGCCGAAACGACCTCAACCTATTCTCAAACTTTAAATGGGTGAGATCTCTGGCTTGCTTGGATCAATGAAGCCACGAGATCTTGGATCAGAGTGCCAAGTGGGCCAATTTTGGTAAGCAGAACTGGCGCTGTGGGATGAACCAAACGCAGAGTTAAGGCGCCTAAGTCGACGCTTATGGGATACCATGAAAGGCGTTGGTTGCTTAAGACAGCAGGACGGTGGCCATGGAAGTCGGAATCCGCTAAGGAGTGTGTAACAACTCACCTGCCGAAGCAACTAGCCCTGAAAATGGATGGCGCTGAAGCGTCGCGCCTATACTCCGCCGTCAGCGGCAAGAGGGGAGTGACGTGCGTCCTTTGACCCCTCGCGGGTGTGGACCGTCCTCCATGAAGCCCTGATGAGTAGGAGGGTCGCGGCGGTGTGCGCAGAAGGGTCTGGGCGTGAGCCTGCCTGGAGCCGCCGTCGGTGCAGATCTTGGTGGTAGTAGCAAATACTCCAGCGAGACCCTGGAGGACTGATGTGGAGAAGGGTTTCGTGTGAACAGCCGTTGCACACGAGTCAGTCGATCCTAAGCCCTATGAGAAATCATATGTAGATGAGGTGTCCTAACATATATGTAACACGCAAAATTTGAACGAACGAGACTATGTAAACACACACACCCATCGGGCGAAAGGGAATCCGGTTCCTATTCCGGAACCCGGCAGCGGAACCGTATACCATTCCGGGCCCTCATAAGAGTGCTCGTCGGGGTAACCCAACATGACCTGGAGACGCCGTCGGGAGGTGCGGGGAGAGTTTTCTTTTCTGTATAAGCGTTCGAGTTCCCTGGAAACCTCTAGCAGGGAGATAGGGTTTGGAACGCGAAGAGCACCGCAGTTGCGGCGGTGTCCGCATCTTCCCCTCGGACCTTGAAAATCCAGGAGAGGGCCACGTGGAGGTGTCGCGCCGGTTCGTACCCATATCCGCAGCAGGTCTCCAAGGTAAAGAGCCTCTAGTCGATAGATTAATGTAGGTAAGGGAAGTCGGCAAATTGGATCCGTAACTTCGGAATAAGGATTGGCTCTGAGGAGCGGGGCGTGTCGGGCTTGGTCGGGAAGCGGGCTTGGCTGACGTGCCGGGCCTGGGCGAAGCTGAACGGGCAAGCGATATTTATATCGCCCCCGGGATCCGAGCTCGGTCCCGTGCCTTGGCCTCCCGCGGATCTTCCTTGCTGCGAGGCTTCCGTGGCGGCTTGCCGTCGTGGTCGCTCTCTTCGGCCGCCATTCAACGCTCAGCTCAGAACTGGCACGGACTAGGGGAATCCGACTGTCTAATTAAAACAAAGCATTGCGATGGCCCTTGCGGGTGTTGACGCAATGTGATTTCTGCCCAGTGCTCTGAATGTCAACGTGAAGAAATTCAAAAAAGCGCGGGTAAACGGCGGGAGTAACTATGACTCTCTTAAGGCAGGGCGGTGAAGGTGCACACCGTTGGGGAGTAGCGACCCCACCTTACCCGAGCTAGGAGCAAAGGTGAGCCGTCGGCCGCCTATTAACAAGAACGAAAGATGGTGATATTTTTGGGGGCACTATGTGCCCCAGCCCTCCCGAAGACATCGCTTTTGCGATGTTTATATAGCGGCGCTATTGCCGGAAGGCGGCGTAGAGCTGGAGGGGTCGTGTTGTCGAAAGGTGTGCGTATTGTGAAAGCAATACGCCGCTGGGAAGCAACACGCCGCTGTGAAAGCAATACGCCGCTGGAAAGCAATACGCCGCTGGAACTTAGCAAATTAACATCATGGCTCTCGGGAGGGTATTAGTAGTGATACTAATAGTATTAGAAGTGGCGGCTGGCGGTGAGCCTGATCTCCTTGGCTGTCTGCACTTACGACCCGGCTTTCCTTAGGTCATGAGACGGATACGATTGGATGATGATGAAGATGATATTGGTATTTACCCAAATGGCGAATGAGAATGATGAAGCCTCGGACACGGGGGTCCCCGGCCCTGGGACCTCCGTGGCGGACATGTCCGCTATGGACCGGAGGGCCAATATACGACGAATCGGCATTCAAGAGGACAATGAGACTGGAATAATAGTGGATCTGCCTCTGAGCGGGCAATTGAAATGTGAAATATGTGGTAAGGAGGGCCACGATAGAAGGTTCCTGCAGGAATCGAAGTTTAATGAACACACGGAAAAAGAGCACTTCGGGCAGAAAATTTGGTGGAGATGTGTAACATGCAAAAAGATGTTTGAAAAGTTACACGGCTGTAAGTGTCACATCCCGAAGTGCAAAGGATTTGTCGAAGCAGTTGACAATCCTTTTAAATGTGATTCCTGCAGGGACAGTTTTAAGACACAAAGAGGGTTGTCGCAACACGAAAGGTTGCGACACCCAGAAATAAGAAATATTAAACGAATGGCTAGTGGCTCTAATACGGGTAGGAACAGACCAGTCAGTAGCACCTCGGTCTGGTCCAAAGAAGAAACGGAGCTTTTGATAGACCTGAATGCGCGCTTCAAACACTTGAGGCAACCTAATGTGCGCATTCAGGAGTTCCTACCCGGGAAAACTATTAAACAAATAAGCGATAAAAGGAGGTGCTTGCCCGCTCAGGGCACGGTGGCCGAAGAGGACAGCACAGATGAGACAAATTCCACCAGCGCCTCATATATCTCGGCCACCGATGATATAGCGGGTAACCCCCTTGGAACCGATGACTGCCAAGAAGAAATCTGGCAAGAGGCTCTGAGGGAGGCAATACTTGCCTATTCGCTGGAAGAAAATAATGAGTTCAAAGAATTAGAGGAGGAGATCCAGCGATGGGCCCGGGAGGATACGGTGGGTCCTCCCGATATCGAGAGATTAATAATAAAATTTACGGAGCAATTAAAGGAAGGGCAAATAGATGAATCTCCTAAGGTTAAAAAGAAAAAACAAAATATGAACAATAGGGAAAGCGACCGCGCCCTTAGGGAAAGATTCATCTACTCTCGATATCAAGAGTTGTACAAGAAATGCCCTAGGAAACTGATTGACTTAGCGGTCGCAGGGGAGCACATAAAAGCAGGGGAACAAATAGAGCTCCCCGATAAGGCAGAAATTAAAAGCCTATACGACAGCTTATGGGGCTCGGCTGGTCCGGCTTCAAGCTTGTCGACGCTCGGAAGGGGCACGAGCGAAATGTTCCCTATAGAGGATATATTTAGACCTATAACAGTAATAGAACTTATCGAAAAGATGAGAAAGATCAAAACGAATACAGCTGCCGGTGTCGATGGTGTGAAGAA
>JAOPTO010000255.1:0-2500 GCA_033822845.1 Tetrapedia diversipes | reverse complement strand
ATGACTGAGGAGAGCGCCCGAACCGATATAACTGGAGAGAGCGCCCGAACCGATATGACTGGAGCAGGCGCCCGAACCATTATGACTGGAGCAGGTGCCCGAACCAATATGACTTAAGAGAGCGCCCGAACCGATCTGATTGGAGTAAGCACCCGAACCGATATGACTGGAGCACGCGCCCGAACCGATATGATTGGAGTAAGCGCCCGAATCGATATGACCGTTGAAAGAGCACGAAACGAAATGAATGGCAGAAGGTATCGCACGAACCGATATTACTGGAGCGCGCGCCAAAACCTATATGATTGGAGTAAGCGTCCGAACCGATATGATTGGAGCACGCGCCCGAACCGATATGATTGGAGTAAGCGCCCGAATCGATATGACCGGGGAAAGCGCACGAAACGAAATGAATGGCTGAAGGTATCGCCCGATCCGATATTACCGGAGCGCACGCCAAAACCGATATTATTGGAGTAAGCTCCCGAACCGATGTGACTGGAGCACGCGCCCGAACCGATATGATTGGAGTAAGCGCCCGAATCGATATGACCGGGGAAAGCGCACGGAACGAAATGAATGGCTGAAGGTATCGCCCGATCCGATATTACCGGAGCGCACGCCAAAACCGATATTATTGGAGTAAGCACCCGAACCGATGTGACTGGAGCACGCGCCCGCACCGATATGATTGGAGTAAGCGCCCGAATCGATATGACCGGGGAAAGCGCACGAAACGAAATGAATGGCTGAAGGTATCGCCCGATCCGATATTACCGGAGCACGCGCCCGAACCGATATGATTGGAGTAAGCACCCGAACCGATGTGACTGGAGCACGCGCCCGAACCGATATGATTGGAATAAGCGCCCGAATCGATATGACCGGGGAAAGCGCACAAAACGAAATGAATGTCTAAAGGTATCGCCCGATCCGATATTACTGGAGCGCACTCCAAAACCGAAATTATTGGAGTAAGCACCCGAACCGATATGACTGGAGCACGCGCCCGAACCGATATGATTGGAGTAAGCACCCGAACCGATGTGACTGGAGCACGCGCCCGAAACGATATGATTGGAGTAAGCGCCCGAATCGATATGACCGGGGAAAGCGCAAGAAACGAAATGAATGGCTGAAGGTATCGCCCGATCCGATATTACCGGAGCGCACGCCAAAACCGATATTATTGGAGTAAGCCCCCGAACCGATATGACTGGAGCACGCGCCCGAACCGATATGACCGCAGCTGGCGCCCGAACCGATATGACGGGAGCGAGCGCCCGAGCCGATATGACTGGAGCGAGCGCCCGAACCGATATGACTGGAGCATTTTCCTTTTTTTTCTTTATTATTTATTTATCAACCTATATATTTTATTGATGCAATATTATCGTTTTGCATCCCTTTAATTAATTAAAACCCTCTTTCGTTCGATTTGTTGATCGTTCATTTTATTTTAAATAACTTGATTTTCGAAATCCTTATTTTTCGATATTTTTTTATAAAATTCTATTTTCGGCTTGTTTTTAATGTGTACGTGATCATTACGTTCTAATTCGATCGTAATATTACGGCTTGATATTGTGTCGTTTCGCGTCAAAGTTCCAACAGTCTTCCCGGACGGTCTCCCGTTGCGGCGGTTTCGCCCCATAAGCGCCCGTGCGTTAGCCGGGCTGGCGCAGACGCCCCGGCGGGCCGTTCCGTACCTATAAGAGAGACGACTGTTCGGGCGAGCCGGGCGGAGCAGAGTCGGGCGCGTGGGCTTATCTACGACCTCGGTCGAGAGCAAGTCCATCGCTCCTCGAGTATAACAACTCGACTGCTTTCGCGCCGCGCTTACGTATCCGTATTATTCTCTGCACAGCATTGCCACGGGTCGGTGTCTATGACCGAATGGCCCATATGTGGGAAAAGCGTCCCTTTGGGATGTTGGCTACCTGTATGCACGTTTCGGCGTGTGTACTTGTACTAACTGAGCATCAACTCTTCGAACCGAGCGATCGGACGATTTTACAAACGTTTTATAACGTTATATATTTTGATACACGTTGGGCGTACAAATTGTGTACGATAGATTTATACTTTGCTAAAGTTGCACTGTATTCTTTTTGAGGCGCGTTTGTGCGACTAGAAGGAGGGCGATACGAAACTTTCACAAAGAGTTTGTCCCGTTTATTTAGATACGGTCAGCGTGCACTTCGAATACGCGCTTGGCTCGTTAAAATATTGTTCAGCATGCTGGATACGTGCTTTATTTTAACGAGAAACTGTTTCAGCGTGGAAGTGAATATAATACGCGCTTCCTCGAAACGGAGACATTCTATGGAAGTAACTAAATCCACTTTGTGGTGCGATGAAGGAAATTAATCTGGGGCAGTATTATACGAGTGCCCGCTCCTCCTCTTGCGATAAATAATGTATTTGACCAAAAACACGTAACATTATGCATACTATATATATATATAATACAAATACGAAAGGCTCGACTCGTCGATCG
>JAOPTO010000253.1:5000-19681 GCA_033822845.1 Tetrapedia diversipes | reverse complement strand
GATCCTCCGAGAGAATCGACGACGACAGGTAAAGAGAGAGAGAGAGAGAAGAGAGAGAGAGAGTGTGGCAAAAGACTTTTCTCCTTCACGCAACCCCCTGGTTGATCCTGCCAGTAGTCATATGCTTGTCTCAAAGATTAAGCCATGCATGTCTAAGTACATACCGAATTAAGGTGAAACCGCGAATGGCTCATTAACTCAGTTACGGTTTCTTAGATTGTACCCACATTTACTTGGATAACTGTGGTAATTCTAGAGCTAATACATGCAAACTAGAATTCCGACCAGAGATGGAAGGAATGCTTTTATTAGATCAAAACCAATCGGTGGCGGACGGTTCGTCCGTTCGTTCATCGTTTGCTTTGGTGACTCTGAATAACTTTGTGCTGATCGCATGGTCATTTAGAACCGGCGACGAATCTTTCAAATGTCTGACTTATCAACTGTCGATGGTAGGTTCTGCGCCTACCATGGTTATAACGGGTAACGGGGAATCAGGGTTCGATTCCGGAGAGGGAGCCTGAGAAACAGCTACCACATCCAAGGAAGGCAGCAGGCGCGCAAATTACCCACTCCCGGCAAGGGGAGGTAGTGACGAAAAATAACGATACGGGACTCATCCGAGGCCCCGTAATCGGAATGAGTACACTTTAAATCCTTTAACGAGGACCAATTGGAGGGCAAGTCTGGTGCCAGCAGCCGCGGTAATTCCAGCTCCAATAGCGTATATTAAAGTTGTTGCGGTTAAAAAGCTCGTAGTTGAATCTGTGTGTCACAGTGTCGGTTCACCGCTCGCGGTGGTTAACTGGCATTATGTGGTACGTCCTACCGGTGGGCTTAGCTCCTCGCGGGCGGTCCAATTGATTACCCATCGCGGTGCTCTTCACTGAGTGTCGAGGTGGGCCGGTACGTTTACTTTGAACAAATTAAAGTGCTCAAAGCAGGCTACCTTCGCCTGAATACTGTGTGCATGGAATAATGGAATAGGACCTCGGTTCTATTTTGTTGGTTTTCGGAACCCCGAGGTAATGATTAATAGGGACAGATGGGGGCATTCGTATTGCGGCGTTAGAGGTGAAATTCTTGGATCGTCGCAAGACGGACTAAAGCGAAAGCATTTGCCAAAAATGTTTTCATTAATCAAGAACGAAAGTTAGAGGTTCGAAGGCGATCAGATACCGCCCTAGTTCTAACCATAAACGATGCCAGCTAGCGATCCGCCGATGTTCCTCCGATGACTCGGCGGGCAGCTTCCGGGAAACCAAAGCTTTTGGGTTCCGGGGGAAGTATGGTTGCAAAGCTGAAACTTAAAGGAATTGACGGAAGGGCACCACCAGGAGTGGAGCCTGCGGCTTATTTTGACTCAACACGGGAAACCTCACCAGGCCCAGACACCGGAAGGATTGACAGATTGATAGCTCTTTCTTGATTCGGTGGGTGGTGGTGCATGGCCGTTCTTGGTTGGTGGAGCGATTTGTCTGGTTAATTCCGATAACGAACGAGACTCTAGCCTGCTAAATAGACGTACCTTATGGTATCTCGAAGGCCCCCGGCTTCGGTCGGTGGGTTTTTACTACCAACGTACAAACAAATCTTCTTAGAGGGACAGGCGGCTTCTAGCCGCACGAGATTGAGCAATAACAGGTCTGTGATGCCCTTAGATGTTCTGGGCCGCACGCGCGCTACACTGAAGGAATCAGCGTGTTTTCCCTGACCGAAAGGCCCGGGTAACCCGCTGAACCTCCTTCGTGCTAGGGATTGGGGCTTGCAATTATTCCCCATGAACGAGGAATTCCTAGTAAGCGAGAGTCATAAGCTCGCGTTGATTACGTCCCTGCCCTTTGTGCACACCGCCCGTCGCTACTACCGATTGAATGATTTAGTGAGGTCCTCAGACTGGTGCGCGGCCAATGTCTCGGCATTGCCGATGTTGCCGGGAAGATGACCAAACTTGATTATTTAGAGGAAGTAAAAGTCGTAACAAGGTTTCCGTAGGTGAACCTGCGGAAGGATCATTACCGAATAAAAATGTGTAACAATAAAAAACACATTATAAATAAAATTAAGCGTAACTATGACTGTGAATGGATCGATAAAAACAGATACCAAAACTAAAAACAGATACCAAAACTAAATTATTCGAACGCCAAAATATCGACGAGAAAGACGGCTTACGTGTAGGAGGTTCGCCCTCCCGTCCGTTCACTCAGTTGATAGAATGAAAGTCATCCAGGCAAGTGAATATAAAATAACCTGTCGGAAAAGAGAGGCACCCACTGGGCTCTCGGTGGTCGTTTGTCCTCTGTCTCTCTCGATTTCGGGATGTAAAACGGCATAAGGCGATGATGCATCGAAGGGGAGAGTACAGAAATGAAAGAGCGCTTGCGTGAGGTCGTAAAAAAAAGGACCCGCCGCTCTTTGGAATTATATATATATATATATAATTGTTGGCTGTGGGTGTGTTGTCGAAATAACTGAAAAACACACGATAATATATATATGATGCGTCTGCTGTCTATTCATGAGCAAAAGTACAAATCAAACGAAAGTCACAAATAATTAAAAGAAGAAAAGGGGCGCTTGCGTGAGGTCGTAACAGAAGACCCGCCGCCTTACTTTTCACTTTATATAATATGATATTAACGATATACACAGAATATGAAATAACGAATCGGCATCCAAATAAAATAAATAAATGTGTATTATCGTACGACGTCCACGTCCACGTCCACGTCCATAATATAAATGAATGTCACACATCCTTGGTTAGGGCGTATAATATGAGAATAACAGCGACCACATATTATATATAAATGTAATATAAATAAACACACGAAACGGCACACCCCACGCTCATAAGTAATACAAAGAATGAATGACGCCGAAATATGTCGAAAAATTCCCCGGGTCGGAGAGACATGGCAATGCTGGTCAACGAGATCCGGCTTTGGCGAGTGCATCTTTTCCAGTATATATTCTATACGGGAGGCGAAGGAGAGTGAAGAAAGGGATTGTTACTCCGTTGGGATTGAACAACGAAGCCGCCGGAAGCATAAAGATTTCACGGTGTGACGCTTCATACCCATCGCGGGAACGACAATAATTACCTCCTGAGCGGTTGCGCCCGAGGATATATACGTGTCCAAAACGGATGGATCCCACACGATGCGTTTGCATACGTGGGGATCATCGTCGGGTAACCTGGAACCGCAATGAAATGCACAGCTGCACAGATTTTTGTGTCCGTTTACATTCGACCCTGACCGTAGTACTCGTTCGGAGAGGACGAATCTTTTGGTACGCCAGCAGCGTTACCCTCGTTGTCGAGAGTCTTGACACCCACGTCGTTGCGAGATCGAACAATTTTACTCGCAACGAATCGATGGGATGAAATGGACAGCTTCGAGGCGCGTTTGTCGGGCCCCTAAGCCAATTGTATTCGATCCTATCGACAACATTACTATGTACTGCTACCCGAGCGGGGAAACGGTGGGTCATCTCGAGTAGAGTGTTTACATTCCACCCTGACCGTGTAGTACTCGTTCGGAGAGGACGAATCTTTTGGTACGCCAGCAGCGTTACCCTCGTTGTCGAGAGTCTTGACGCCCACGTCGTTGCCAGATCGAACAATTTTACTCTCAACGAATCGATGGGATGAAATGGACCGCTTCGAGGCGCGTTTGTCGGGCCCCTAAGCCAATTGTTTTCGATCCTATCGACAACATTACTATGTAATGCTACCCGAGAGGGGAAACGGTGGGTCATCTCGAGTAGAGTGTTTACATTCCACCCTGACCGTGTAGTACTCGTTCGGAGAGGACGAATCTTTTGGTACGCCAGCAGCATTACCCTCGTTGTCGAGAGTCTTGACGCCCACGTCGTTGCGAGATCGAACAATTTTACTCGCAACGAATCGATGGGATGAAATGGACCGCTTCGGGGCGCGTTTGTCGGGCCCCTAAGCCAATTGTTTTCGATCCTATCGACAACATTACTATGTAATGCTACCCGAGCGGGAAACGGTGGGTCATCTCGAGTAGAGTAGTGCCGATCCGTTTCTAAGTAGTGTTTGTTTATTTATTTCGTTCAGAGAGGGACCACGCTCACTGTGTTTCGTCGGTTGCCGTTAAGGGGCACCACCCTCCGTTGTCGTGAGTCTTGACACACACGTCGTTGCGAGATCGAACAATTTTACTCTCAACGAATCGATGGGATGAAATGGACCGCTTCGCGAGGTATGTGCCCCTGTTGTTGCGTCCGATCGTCACGCTTGCTGCGGTCCCTATCGACTTTTTGACATTCACCTGAACGAAAAATATATAAATATAACGAAAACGAAAAAAAACGGGTTAACGGGCTACACAGGACTCGAGCCTCGACCCTGTTACTACCTAAATTGGTAGCCCACCGCCGTTGAAACAAGCGGGTGTTAATTTCGTTCAGAGAGTAACCTTCGCCCGGTTGCCGTTAAGCACTCCTCCTAGTCGTCGTGAGTCGGACACCCACGTCGTTGCGAGATCGAACAATTTTACTGGCAACGAATCGATGGGACGAAAGACCGCTTCTGGAAGGTTGTGCCGAGGTTTATTAACACGGGATCGTCGGTTACTATCGATTCTCACCTGAACGAACCACCCCGGGAACAACGAGCGTGAGAGAGGTGAAATGAATGGGAGAAACTGATGACGGTTGGGAGACGGACATGCTTGCAAGCGTTTTGCAATTTGGTTCCTGGGAGGTCGTTAAATTAAACACGATGAATCCAGTTATCGGGGCAATCCCCGTCGTTTTCTTCGTGTTGCGACGATCTCCTCGAGGTTGTTGATTTTTCATTAAACGTGCTTTGCGCCCGATCGTCGGATCAACGTGTGCTGGTGTTCCACGTTTACGTGACCCACCCACGATCCGACGAACAAACATCCGGGACACAATATTGTGTCGTCGATCGATCGTCGCATATAACGGACGTAAAAATCCGTTGCGACGCGGCGACTAGCCCGCCTCTCCTTCATGGAGTTGCGTCGGGATCTCGGCTTCTTTTGAACCGAGTATTTAGACCAATGAACGAAATACAATATTATACGATTACCCTGAACGGTGGATCACTTGGCTCGTGGGTCGATGAAGAACGCAGCTAATTGCGCGTCAACGTGTGAACTGCAGAACACATGAACATCGACATTTCGAACGCACATTGCGGTCCACGGATACAATTCCTGGACCACGCCTGGCTGGGGGTCGTTTACGTAACCTATATACTGCTTGCGTTGCGTTTTGCTTTCTCCTTCATGTTTCACCTCTGCGAGAACGATACGATAATACACCGTCGTCGGTCGGTCCCCTTGTCGAATGGGGGGACTCGTTTCCGAGTCGGGAGGGATGTTCTCGTTAGAGAGATCGAGATTATCTCGATATAATCGGAGGAGATGCATGCGTATACGTACGAGCGATCGTTGAACGTTCGTCGGCGTTCGTCGCGGAGGTGTGTGCCTCCTTAAAAGACTTTGACCCCCGGATCGTACGCGCGTGCGCGTGCGGCGCCGAGTGTGTGGGATGTATTTATTCACGGAGGGAAACCTTTCGGGCGAACCTGCGAGAGTGCTGAAATGGCGTCGTGAGTCGTCGGTTCGATCTTTGTTCTAAAGATCTTACTTTGACGACCGCCCATTGTTAAAGCACCGCTTCGTCCGTACTTGTCAGGTTTCTATTGTTGTTTTTTTTACCCGTGTTAAATACAAACAGTAACCCCCACGGCATCCGCCACTCGCTCGATCCGAGAGGTGTCGTCAAGTCGTTTGGAGCACACCAAAATTACATATACCCGCGCCCCCGACGTCGGTTGAAATGAAACGACTGAGAGTCACAGAAAGAGAACGAGCGACGTAAATAAGATGGGAAAGAGAGGAAGAGGTACAAGAGACTCGGTGTGCGTGTGTATTGTACGCTGCCATTTTGACTTTTCTTACCCCGATCGACGACGGGTTACGATTATTCGTTAAAAGAGCCCCAGGGAAAAGTGGAGAATATCTTTTCCCCTTTGGCGCGGCTATGTTCGAATAAATCAAAGACTCGTCGATAACGGTCGGGAGTTGGCAGCAGCTGCATCCACGCTCTGTGTTGTTCACCCCATGCCATTTTCGTTGTCGATCGCGAGAGACCGCGCAACCAGAAGCCGGTCGTCCAGTCCCTGGAAAGAGAAAAAGAAGCTTGTCTATCTCCACTTGCGTGCGTTCTGTTTTTTGTCCCTTTTACGTTCTCTCGTACATATATAAAAAGAGTTTGAGATCCGTGTTGCGCACCTCCGACTCACCCCGGCCTGGTCCTTCGTTCTGAAGGATCTAGGGTAATAATAAAGAATCGGGATGACTATGAGGAGGATCGGTGCGCCGTTTCGATGCTCTTTTTTTTTATATTGTACACAGAGAGACGTTCGAGATTAAAGGGCGAAACGATATATAGGAACCGCTGGAGAATAGTTTATACCAAGCATTGCTTTTTTTTTAAATACAGGACGGACGTCAAAAATCCGGGAAATTCTTCGGTTGTCCAGCGAGCGTCTCTCCGATTCGAACCTGCGATATAAATTGGCACTATGGTGCGGTGCATAAAACTAAGAATCCATGTTTCTTGTACAAATGTCTTTTCGACTTTCGACTATACCTTCTCTCTCTTACTTCTTTTTTTTTTGTCGCCACTCTCAACTGTGCGTAACTCAGGTTTTTTTTTTATTGTTGTTGTTACGCATACAATAAAAATACACGTATATGACGACCTCAGAGTAGGCGAGATTACCCGCTGAATTTAAGCATATTACTAAGCGGAGGAAAAGAAACTAACAAGGATTTCCTTAGTAGCGGCGAGCGAACAGGAATGAGCCCAGCACTGAATCCCGCGGTTCTGCCGCTGGGAAATGTAGTGTTTTGGAGGATCCGTCTGTCCCGTGACGTCGAACCGCGTCCAAGTCCATCTTGAATGGGGCCATTTACCCATAGAGGGTGCCAGGCCCGTAGCGACCGGTACGCGTTTTCGGGAGGATCTCTCCTTAGAGTCGGGTTGCTTGAGAGTGCAACCCTAAGTGGGTGGTAAACTCCATCTAAGGCTAAATACGACCACGAGACCGATAGCGAACAAGTACCGTGAGGGAAAGTTGAAAAGAACTTTGAAGAGAGAGTTCAAGAGTACGTGAAACCTTTCAGGGGTAAACCTGAGAAACCCAAAAGATCGAATGGGGAGATTCATCGTCAACGGCGCTGGCTCCCGTCGGTGCGCGATGCCCCGAATGGACCTTCGTGGTTCCACGGCGAGGGCACACCACCTTCGGCTTGAATGTTCCGGTGCCGTAGTCGTGCACTTCTCCCCTAGTAGAACGTCGCGACCCGTTGCGTGTCGGTCTACGGCCCGAGAGGGCGCCTGTTTCGTCGCCATGCGCGCACGCGACAGACCCCCGGTCGCCCGACCGGCTGCACGACGGTACTCGCACGGTATCGGGCCGCAACCAATCCATTCTCGAATGTGTGTGCGTCAGGCCCGCCGCAAGCTAGATCAGCTTCAACCCGGAGGTACGGACCTGGTGCCGTCCCCGGGCATGACCAGCTGTTGGCAGGCGGTGTCCTTGGACTGGCCAAGCTCTGAATTACCGGTCGGCGACGCTACTGCTTTGGGTACTCTCAGGACCCGTCTTGAAACACGGACCAAGGAGTCTAACATGTGCGCGAGTCATTGGGATGTATAAACCTAAAGGCGAAATGAAAGTGAAGGTCGGCCTAAGCGTCGACCGAGGGAGGATGGGCACCGTTACGATGGTGCCCCGCACTCCCGGGGCGTCTCGTTCTCATTACGAGAAGAGGCGCACCCAGAGCGTACACGTTGGGACCCGAAAGATGGTGAACTATGCCTGGTCAGGACGAAGTCAGGGGAAACCCTGATGGAGGTCCGTAGCGATTCTGACGTGCAAATCGATCGTCGGAACTGGGTATAGGGGCGAAAGACTAATCGAACCATCTAGTAGCTGGTTCCCTCCGAAGTTTCCCTCAGGATAGCTGGCACTCGTTTCGAACGCTGACGAGTCTCATCTGGTAAAGCGAATGATTAGAGGCATTGGGGCCGAAACGACCTCAACCTATTCTCAAACTTTAAATGGGTGAGATCTCTGGCTTGCTTGGATCAATGAAGCCACGAGATCTTGGATCAGAGTGCCAAGTGGGCCAATTTTGGTAAGCAGAACTGGCGCTGTGGGATGAACCAAACGCAGAGTTAAGGCGCCTAAGTCGACGCTTATGGGATACCATGAAAGGCGTTGGTTGCTTAAGACAGCAGGACGGTGGCCATGGAAGTCGGAATCCGCTAAGGAGTGTGTAACAACTCACCTGCCGAAGCAACTAGCCCTGAAAATGGATGGCGCTGAAGCGTCGCGCCTATACTCCGCCGTCAGCGGCAAGAGGGGAGTGACGTGCGTCCTTTGACCCCTCGTGGGTGTGGACCGTCCTCCATGAAGCCCTGATGAGTAGGAGGGTCGCGGCGGTGTGCGCAGAAGGGTCTGGGCGTGAGCCTGCCTGGAGCCGCCGTCGGTGCAGATCTTGGTGGTAGTAGCAAATACTCCAGCGAGACCCTGGAGGACTGATGTGGAGAAGGGTTTCGTGTGAACAGCCGTTGCACACGAGTCAGTCGATCCTAAGCCCTATGAGAAATCATATGTAGATGAGGTGTCCTAACATATGTAACACACGCAAAATTTGAACGAACGAGACTATGTAAAAACACACACCCATCGGGCGAAAGGGAATCCGGTTCCTATTCCGGAACCCGGCAGCGGAACCGTATACCATTCCGGGCCCTCATAAGAGTGCTCGTCGGGGTAACCCAACATGACCTGGAGACGCCGTCGGGAGTTGCGGGGAGAGTTTTCTTTTCTGTATAAGCGTTCGAGTTCCCTGGAAACCTCTAGCAGGGAGATAGGGTTTGGAACGCGAAGAGCACCGCAGTTGCGGCGGTGTCCGCATCTTCCCCTCGGACCTTGAAAATCCAGGAGAGGGCCACGTGGAGGTGTCGCGCCGGTTCGTACCCATATCCGCAGCAGGTCTCCAAGGTAAGAGCCTCTAGTCGATAGATTAATGTAGGTAAGGGAAGTCGGCAAATTGGATCCGTAACTTCGGAATAAGGATTGGCTCTGAGGAGCGGGGCGTGTCGGGCTTGGTCGGGGCGCGGGCTTGGCTGACGTGCCTTGTCCGTCGGGACCACACGCTAGAGTAACGCGAAACTGAGGGGACTAGCCCCGAGGTAGCGGAAGGCATTAGAACGACGAGGTGCAGCGCTTCTGTCTGTTCAGCACGTTCTTGGCGACATGCCTGTGGCTAAATTTGTCAGGGGGGTATCATTGCTCCTCTAGCATGGCCCCGCCGGGTGAGGGTTCAGCTGGGTTGTCGTGACTCAGTCCTCACCTGGTCCCCACTGCCGGGGGAAAGCGGCACAATCGTGAGTCAGTCACCGGTTCGAACAGAGGCGGAGCTATTTTTGCGGGCCACTGCCCTCCTTGTGGGGGCGTCCGGTTCCGATGTGGGTACCAGCCAAGGTTGGATATATGTCGGGACGTAAGGCGGAAGCGTCCGGTGTGAGAATCCCGCATGGTAGCTCCGAGTAGGCCGGTGCCCCGTGCGTATGCGTTGGTATACGACGGGGGTAGATAGGACTCTCGCAAGGTAGCCAAATGCCTCGTCATCTAATTAGTGACGCGCATGAATGGATTAACGAGATTCCCTCTGTCCCTATCTACTCCCCTCAGGGGCTGGGTGGCCGGTGGAGGCTCCAGTACGGGCTTGACGAACCCGAGGTGCCTGAATCGTTGGCGTACCTAGGCCATGGGGTGCAAGCGCCTATTAGGTAGCGGGTCTCTTCGGAGACTCAGCCTGGAGTATGACCAGTATGACTCTAACACTGGTACCACGGGAGGTTGACTGGTTAGCCCGAGGGTCGGTGTCCCCCTCAGTCAACCAATTGGTGTTGGCCTCGTGGTGGCAGATGGTATAGCCCATATCGCGGGCGAGGGTGTGAAAACCCGGCGGGTGAGCTGCGCTCAAACAGCTCGGGCGCCAGCCTGCAAAGCTGGAAGTGATTTTAGAAAGGTCGCCCCCCACACCAGGGTATCTGACAGCTTGCACTGGTCGGTTAAAAAGGTAGCAGCCGTGCGCGGTGGCGGCTGCGCGCTGGTTGGGCGTATCCCAACTCCTCGCCCATGGGGGCCGTGTAGGTAAGGCTATGCCAGGTACTGCACGTTAAATCAAAATGACGTTCTGTCCCTATCTACAACGGGTTGTGTGGCGGTGGGGCAGTCTCTGTGGCTGTCCCCTACCACAATACAACCCAAGATTAAACTTCCTTACACAGGCACGTGGAGAGTCAAGCTGTAGTCTTCGATCCTCGGGCGAGTGATCCGATGCAAAGGTGACGCCGGCAGTTGTTCCAGGTCCAGAACCGAGGCGGTTTCGTTGGAAGGGAATTGTCGAAGTCCTCTTCCTCAGTTTGGGAGGGGGGCGGGAGAGATAAGCTCACACAGCTTCAGTGCTCCTTCCACCCAGGGGTGGCGATGAAAATGATGATGTCCCTATCTACTAGTGTCCAACATGGTGGCGATCTGTACATACACGTCTGTATCGCTCCGTGATTGACATGCAATTTCGTGAGGAAAAAGTGAGCCAAGAATTCTAAATTTGTGATAAGTATTTAATGCTAATGGATCCGCATCTGTGTGTGAAAAAATTGTGTCGAAATTCGTTAAAATATTGAAGTTATAAGCGAACGAAACATTTACCACGTGCACGTGCCGTATTGTGGCGTGTTTGCTCTTGTGCGTTGAAAAACAATTTCCGGCAAGAGGTTTCATATATGTGCGTATGCGAAAAATTTTTCTGAACATTTTAAGACCAACAAGAGTGAAATCGGTGCAAAAATAGCGTAGAAATTAATAATTAACTGAATTTATCGCCACGTGGTCGGGAGGTCGGCCATCTTGGCTCGGCGGTCAGTGCCGTATCATCAGGGAGCGGTACCCCCTTTGACTTTCAGTGCCGTGTCTATAGGGTGCGGTGCCCCCTTTTTATATTTTTTATATTTTCAGTGCCGTATGAACAGGGCGCGGTGCCCCCCGTAACTTTCAGTGCCGTATTAATAAGGTTTTTTTTTTTTTTTTTTTTTTTTTTTTTTTTTTTTTTTTTTTTTTTTTTTTTTTTTTTTTTTTTTTTTAAGTGAGTAACTTTAACAATGTCAAGTTTACAAACATTCAGTGTAAATGCTAAACCGAACTCGGACATGAGTGGTGATAGTGTCAAACTGAAAAAAACAGCTAAACGTAAAGTTAAGAAAAGTGATGAAGACTTATCGAACGGTAGCAGATGCAAAAGGAAGTCAACAGCATCCACTAGCATTGAACAATTTCCGAAACTTCCAGATAAGACTCTAGGTAAAAAAGGTAAACCGACAAAGAGGACAACCGTATTGGCCAAGAAACCCGCGTGTATAGACAATAGCGACTCTTATTCCGACACTGACACCGTGACTTCAACATCATCTGACAGTGAGATGGAGATCGAGAAAAATACTACCTCAGCGACAACGTACAATGCAACAGAAGCGGCTGTAACCTCTAAGGGACTAGAAAAAGCCGAAAATAGAGAACAGCTCAATGAACAACCGAGGAAGACACAGATGCAGAAGTTGAAATCGATTAGCGAATCTATCTGTCAGAAAGATCTTAGCGAACTCTCTGTGCAAGATTTTAACGTAGTTAAGAACCACGTCGCGAATCTGACGCGAATAATAGAACGTCTTGCAAACGAGTCAGAGGAAAGGGCTAAACGAGAGAGCTATACTGCCCGGATGACCAACAATCTGCGAAAGCTGGAGGGCATAATCTCGGGAATGGAAACCACGTTCCAGCAAAAAAAGAAAGAACCAAAGGAAACAAAAACCTATGCGGACAAACTCAAACTCCCCACAGTGATTAAGGAAACGCTTCGGCCTGTAGCCTCGGTGCGGCATGTCGTAGCGGTATATCCGAGCAGCGAAAGCCAAATTAAGGACAGTGAACACACCAAGGAAACCCTAATGGCGAACATGAGGCCTGAGAAAGAGTTAATTAGAGTACGAGGAGTCAAGAAGATCTCCAAAAACGGAGTACTGGTGGAAACCTCTACTAAGGAAGAGATGCAGCGAGTCTTAAATAACCAGGAACTCGTTACCGCGGGACTCGTTACAAGCGTACCCGCTAAGAGGAAGCCAATGATCATAATCTATGATGTCCCAAATACCTTTGACGAGAAGTCTCTGCTGCTGTCGTTGGTACAACAAAACCTCGAGGGATTACAGGGGAAAAGGCATAGTGATGAGGTACGTTTCTCCCATAAAACCGGAAGCAGGAGTGCTGAAACTACAAATTTCGTTCTGGAAGTCACCCCCCAGGTAAGAGCAGTATTACTTAAACAGGATAGAGCATACATTGGCTGGCATGCACTACGAATCCGGGACTATGTTACGGTGAGTAGGTGCTATAAGTGCCAGTCGTATGGCCACATAGCAAAATATTGTAAGGCGGTGAACGAAACCTGTGGCCACTGTGGCAGTGAAGGCCATGCATTTAAAGATTGCCCAAAGGCAAACGATAAGCCCAATTGCGTTAACTGTAAGAGAGCCAGAAAACCCTGCGACCACTCCTCCAGATCTTCGGAATGCCCGGCCTACAAATTCGCCCTCTCAAATTTAATATCAAAAATAGATTATGGACAATAGAAATAATAATACTGGAACCGGTGAAACGATAAAATTAGCCCAAATCAATGCGCAAAATTCTCGGTTAGTCATAGACGAACTTCGAGTGGTACTCGGGGAACACAATATAGATGCAATAGCTATACAGGAACCTTACAATCGGGAAGGCGATATTAGTGGTCTTGGAGTTACAACCAAGATAATAACCGACACTAAAGCCTTCGCCAGAGAGGTCGTGAACAAGAACGTCAAGTCAGCTATTGCGATTCGCAACCCGGTGATGAGAATATTGAAGCTGCAACACCTATGCAACACCCACTTCTCCTGCGTCCAAATTAACCAAGGACAAATTAGTTTTTACTTTATTAATGGGTACATGCAATATTCTGAACCCATAGGTCACTATCTGCAACAGCTTGAAACGATCATGCAAGCTTTGCAGGGCAAGGAAGTTGTAATATGTCTTGACGCCAATGCAACTTCCTCATCATGGGGCAAAACGGTAACATCGAATAGCAGACGAGCAAACCGCAGAGGCGAGGAGCTGGAAGAGTTTATAGCACAGCACAGGTTAATCGTACTCAACAGGCTAGGGAGTGCGCCCACCTTTAACAATATACATGGACAATCAAGCATAGATGTAACATTAGCTACTAACGCCATAGCAAAGAAGGTGAAGAATTGGGTAGTCCACCCGTTCGAAATAAACAGCGACCACAGCCTAATTGAGTTTGAAGTCACATACACAGGCCAAGAGATTCTAACTAAACCAAACAATAGATACAACTTAAAGAGAGCGGATTGGGATGCCTACCGGTCGCATGTCGAACAGCTGTTAGCGCAAATGACACCACAACTTGATAATGATGAACTAAGTGCCCAAACTCGATCAGAAATATTGGACACAATAATTCAGGACGCAGCCAGTAAATCAATACCAAGGAAACAGATCTTCAGTAAGTCTGTGCCTTGGTGGAATCGAAACTTGAGGGACCTCAGGCAAGAGGTTTTCGTAGCCAGGCACAGACTCCAACGCACTAAGGACGAAACAGCCAGAAAACGGCTACTAGCAACATTTAGGAAAACCAGGAATAAATACACAGCAGCAATAAGAAACGCGAAGCAAAACAGCTGGGAAAAATTCGTCGCGAAGGAGGGTAACAGGGACCCATGGAGCATTGTCTACAGGCTTCAAACCAAGAGACTGAAGCTGGAGGCAGCGCAGTGCAACATTATGAGCAACGGTGCACATACACTCACATGGGAAGAAACCGCTGAACAGCTAATGAATGCCTTAGTACCTAGCGATAACGAAACCAACGAGACCGATTGGCATCGGGACATGCGGAGCGACACAAGGGAAACGCAGGAAACCGGTGATAGCCCACCGTTTTCACTCTATGAAATTACAGATATAGTGAGGAAACTGAATACCAAAAAGTCACCGGGACATGACCTCATTGAGGTCAGCATGATAAGAGAAGCCTGGCCAAACTTACAACTTGAGATTCATAGGCTTTTTAATAGCTGCTTGACACAAATGATCTTCCCTAACCAATACAAGAAGGCGCAGATCCGGGTGCTTCTCAAAGGCGAAGATAAAGACAAAACAAACCCGAAGTCATACAGACCAATCTCGCTATTGCCGGTAACAGGAAAAATACTCGAGAGAGCAATGGCGGGACGCCTGAAAGACGTAGTATACAGCACACAACACGCATCCAATAGACAGTACGGATTTCGAACGGGCAGATCAACTGAGGATGCGATGGTCGAGTTACGGCGTATAGTAAGCTCCGCAAGAGAAAACTACGTAGTGGGGCTATTGTTTGACATTACGGGAGCGTTTGATAATGTCTGGTGGCCGAGCATTCTGAAGAACCTCAAAACAAGGAACTGCCCGAGGAACCTGTACGGCCTGGTAC
>JAOPTO010000251.1:0-15805 GCA_033822845.1 Tetrapedia diversipes | reverse complement strand
TATTTAACTGGAATTAATAAAAATTCGTTTAAGCAATATTTTGAAATGTTTCTCATATCAAAGAATCGAATAGTGTTATTTGACTGGAATAAATAAAAATTCGTTTAAACAACATTTTTAGTGTTTCTCACATCAAAGAATCTAACATTGATATTTGATTTAATAAATAAAAATTCGTTTAAGCCAAATCTTTTAATATTTCTCATATCAAAGAATCCAGCATTGTTATTTGATTGGAATAAATAAAAATTCGTTTAAACAACATTTTTAGTGTTTCTCATATCAAAGAATCAAACAGTGTTATTTAACTGGAATAAATAATAATTCGCTGAAGCAAAGTTTTTTAATGTTTCTCATATCAAAAAAACTAACATTGTTATTTGACTGGAATAAATAAAAATTCGTTTAAGCCAAATCTTTTAATATTTCTCATATCAAAGAATCTAACATTGTCATTATTTGTTACTTAGATAATCAATTTATAGTTATTCTATGCCTCAGTTAAAAGTTTCTATGCATTATTAGCCATTTATCGAAACTGTAATATTGAAGAAACAAATGTGGTTGTGGAAAACGCTTTTGGCGTTGTAAATAGAAAGTTTATTGTTACACAATTGTACTTGACACTGGTTACTTGGCGCACGATTGTAATACGAGAAACGGAGAAATTATGCAGGTAATTGGTTACATAAATTACAAAACCACAACATCATACGAAGACAATACATACAAATAGAGGTGAATGCTCCATAAAATTATCATCGTTAATTACCGACATATAATAGGGATTATTGTATTTCCAACACCATTTTTGAGAACCATATTAATTTACAGCGATTCCTACATTAAATCGGTTGTTCGAAAATTGGAATACCATAATGAATTTCTTTTTCTATTAATTTGGACAATAGACATTTTATTACCAGCCTTCAGACCAGCGGTTTGGAGTAATTTGCTGCCGAATAATGTTTTCCATTGCTGCCTTTTGTTATAGTAATTTAGCAATGCATTAATTCATATAAAGTGATGGCGATTCGACGATAAATTTATATTTATCAAAACGAAGATACCTATATGTAGACAAATGTAGATGAGGAAGAAGTGGCAATAGAAGTGTCGCAAATCGTTCATTTCATGTATTGACTATTGGCCTATTGTATTCACACGTAACGTAGAGACCGACAAAACTTTCACAGTCATCTAATGTTAAGGTGTCGAGTACCTTCTCGCCGTTTACCCTAGCGAATCTACGCGTGGGACAAAATAGGGAGGGGAATTTGGTACTAGAGATTCAAGAGCTTCTTATGTATTTTGAGATGTACACGTGAAACGGGGAATTCGACTGAAACGTTTTTTTTTATTTCATGAAATCGTATAAAGAAGTCTACGAGATTTGAAGAATTAAAAAATTAAAACGAATTCAGTAAAATAATAAATATTTTATGGTGTATGTATACAGTTGAGAACACATGCTTGTCTTTGGCGTACACGTGGCTTGAATCGGTCCCATGGGAACCTATTATAAACTTGTCACTGTCGTGTTTTAATCGTCAGATGGTCGCAGCTAGTCAATCACTTGATCGAAGTACGAGCAAGTGCTTTAGTTGCAGTCGGTGATGGGCAAAATTTTGTTCGAATAACAGATTATGGATAAGAATAAGGAATAAAATTGTATTCGCCATGGATAGATAAATATCTATTTGAACAAAATATTATTTGCATCAGAATTTATCTGAATAAAAATTTATTGGAGCAACTTATTCTGATAGAAACTTATGTTATGGTGCAAATGGAGGGAATAAAAATTATATAGACAATAACGAATATGACATCTTTTCATCGTATAGAAAGTAAACATACTAAATTACTACGTCACTGATTATGTGTGTATTTCGGAAAATATGCTTCTACAGTATTACATTAGTAATATGAAACAATTTCTCGCATCTATTTATTATTTATAACCATTCAAACTAATTATAATGATTTATTGAAATAAATAGAAAGATAGTAAATAATTATTACACCATTTTTGTTCTCGAAAGTATTACATTAGTAGAAAGAAACAAATACTCGCATTTATTTATTATTTATTATCATTCAAACTAATAGTAATAATTTATTGAAATAAATAGAAAGATAGTAAATAATTATTACATTATTTTTGTTCTCGAAAGTATTACATTAGTAGAAAGAAACAATTACTCGCATTTATTTATTATTTATAATCATTCTAACTAATAGTAATAATTTATTGAAATAAATAGAAAGATAATAAATAATTGTTATACTACTTTTGTTCTCGAATAAATTGTATTTGTTTCACATTATCAGTGCATTTTTTATTCGATCCACTAATAATAACCAAATCAGCATCTACTTTTTTTCTCCTTACTTTTGAATGAAAAAAAATATCACTTAACATAGTTTTAGCATGTACCAAAAGCCATACACTTATCAAGAAACATATTAAAAATAACATTCACTGTAAATATATTCTTACCGCGTGTAAGACTCATTTCACCACCAGGGTTGACCTGAGGAAGATCAAAATCGGGGAGAATCTGTTGATCTTATTGTAATTTCCAGTGGGCTGGTAGGTTACTAACGAGTATACTCTTCACTTTCTCACACAATATTCAAAATATATTTTAATAAAATAGATACACGTTTACACTTTAAACTCTCAACAATAAGTGACCCTACACGCTCGACATCCTGATGCAATGTTTGGTTGGCAACTTATATTCAAAACACCATTCAAGGACGAAGCAATAATCACCACCTTAAGATATACAATCACTCAAATCCGCTTATGCCATCACTACTTCAAGTTCAGGAAAACAGAAGACTAACACGTGTTTGGCCAATTGACCTCAAATGAGATTTAAGAGAGTTTCTCGCTGTGGAAGCTCTCATCACGACACGAGGATTTGTTGATCCTATGCTATACAATCAGCTCATGGAATTACCAATTCCGAGAAAAAAAAATTCGTTACTATACATTCTACCCTCGCACATACAACATACACACGAATACACGAAACCTATAGACAATTAACGTAAGATGTCGCGATTGCATACGACCGGTAATGCAGATCTAACAGAATCTGTTTCCGGAAAACACGGAATCGGAATGGTAAGGCTCCATTTTTACGCTGCTGGAGAGGGACGGGCATAAATCGTGGCCGTGATAATGGAATTCTCAACGGGGGTTCGCATTGACACGGCTGCGAAGTGTCATACCGTAGGGCTAAATAGATCGACGTCGTGACGATGCCAACGGGGGCGTATCAAGAGGGTGGTAACCTCCTACTTACACCTACAAACATCTGTACGGGATGTATCGCAAATCGATTCGCTCGGTTTGATGCCGGTTCACCCGTATATTAAAACGATCCCACGGCAAAGTATTTCGATTTACACGGCCGTTCATAAATCATCGGGCACTCGACGTATTTGAAGCTTGGAACAGTTTGGGTAACTGGTTAGAAAAATATTCGGGCATTGCTTTGACTTTTGGAATATGTAAACGGCAAACGTTAAAGTACCATTTTTATTGTAGGCTTCAGCTTTGAAATGAGTGAGTAATTAATTCGGTGATTAATGATTTAAGATGGAGAACTATTTTTTATAAAGTCGTGGGATGAAGCTATTACTCGCTAATTATTCATTATATTTTATGGATTTTTTTTATTCCAATTTCATTTTCGATTAAATTGTAGTTTAATTCTCTGAGTTTTATTAGGTTTTCATTTAATTGCGAGATAAAGTTAAAAATACCGAATCAGTGGAGAAACATTATTTCTTTTGTATAGTAATCAATATTCAGTTTTTTAATTTTATTACGCACAATGTCTGTGTTAATAAAATATTATTAGAAATAGAAAGAGAGTAGTATGAGTGAACTTTAAAATTACTATTTTAATATTTTTATTTAATAAAGAACTTTAAAACATTATTTTAATACTATAATGAACACCTCATATTGTATTAAAAAATTAAATCTTAATTTTACCCAAGTTTTACAGTTTTATGTAAATAATTGGTTTCATTTATTTACAAATTGCATTCTTATTTCAACCCCCCCCCCCCTCAAATAACAAAACTGGTACTATACGTCATCCCATTATATAGACTCTTATGTTTTAAAACAACTAGCTGTTAGAAACAAACCATTTCAACAAAACGAAATCAATATTTTAAAAAGAGAATGAAAGATTAAAAGTTCTATAACAGTAACATAAATGTATCGAAAAACCTTCGAAAGAATATGCTAATAGACTCTGTTTCAACCAAATAATTGTTTTTTAACACAGAAATACACATGGACATAAATGTTTCAATTATTCGCTAAAAAAAATGTTATATTCCACCAGCATTTCCAAACATTTACTGATAAATCTAATTTTCTATTTGCTGGGTATGTTAAGCTCAAATGCTTCTTTTCAACGGTTAAAATCGTTGTTATTTCATAATTCTTCATTCTTATTTCAACCCCCCCCCCCCTCAAATAACAAAACTGGTACTATACGTCATCCCATTATATAGACTCTTATGTTTTAAAACAACTAGCTGTTAGAAACAAACCATTTCAACAAAACGAAATCAATATTTTAAAAAGAGAATGAAAGATTAAAAGTTCTATAACAGTAACATAAATGTATCGAAAAACCTTCGAAAGAATATGCTAATAGACTCTGTTTCAACCAAATAATTGTTTTTTAACACAGAAATACACATGGACATAAATGTTTCAATTATTCGCTAAAAAAAATGTTATATTCCACCAGCATTTCCAAACATTTACTGATAAATCTAATTTTCTATTTGCTGGGTATGTTAAGCTCAAATGCTTCTTTTCAACGGTTAAAATCGTTGTTATTTCATAATTCTTCATTCTCGATAGGTGCATTCTGTGCAAGACGCCATACCTCACGGCCAAATGATTAGATTATAGCTGACGAGGAACGGTCCCCGTGTGAACTCTCCCATAGAAGAAACACGTGCTCCATTTTCCCTTCTTCTCCTCGTAGATATTCGCTCACGATCTTTTTCCTTCTATCGCGTCAGACGTTGTGCGTTGTTCGCATGAATCACAATCCCATCCCGTGGATCTCACCCCCGCTCGATCTCCGTTTATCCCGTGACACGACTAGCGATGGGATCAAGTTATATATGTACTCTCAAATTCAAGTTAATTCTAATATAAAAGTTTTGTTTTATAAGAACACTACCTGTAGAAAATAATTTTCATTGAAATTAAAAATGATCAAATACTCATGGTGTTATTTTTAAGTACCTCAACATTTCAAAGAATTGAATTTTTTTAAAGTAGTACATACTCGAAAAATCGAACTCAGAAAGAAATGATACTAAGTAATCAAATGCTTAGGAATTGAAAATTTAAACGATTTCAAGGATAAAATAAGCAAATAAGAAGATAAAATGGTAAAGCAGAAATTCTTGAATAGAAATCCTTGTAAATGTTATGTAGTGCAAGTACTCTCGTTATTTAATTGAATACCTACCAGTGTGCAATTTTATTCTACAATTTTTGAAGGTTCTTAAAATAATTTACAAATCTCATTTTCCTAAAGAAAAGTATTACCTTCTCTGGATCTGCTTTCAAACAGAAATCAAAACCTGTAAGAGATCAGCACCGATTTCATAAACAGCCACAATTTTTCATCCAAAGATCTCACATGATTAATTAAAAATTTCTGCTAGTAACTAGCGAGCATTGACTTCATTAAATTAAAGTGTCATCCAACTTTATTAACACGTTGAGTGCCACGTCAGTCATCGGTGACTGACAGTGTAAAATATGATATAAAACTAAACGTGTTGGATGAATGTCCATATAAGTATTTCCTTCCAAACGTAAATATCTTCCACTACGATAAGAAACAATGGCCCTAATATGTTTAAACACTTGCATCGAGTAAATTCCAATTTGCTAGTAGTGCGCTTCACATTGCTGTACCACGATACCAGCGCGGATTGCTTGACAGGGATTTCCTTATAAAATCGCGTGGCACTCAACGTGTTAACCTTCATCATCTCTCTAAACTCCTTCTAGCGCCAATGTCGAGGAAAACGACAATGTTAAAAACTATAAATGTATTTATTTGGTGTAATAATTTTCCGATACCATTCACACGTCCTATCTTCAATCAATCTCCAAAAGGTAGCAGAGCGTGGTTAGTGATTCAAAAGTAAAAAAGAGTGAAATAATAAAAAGAACGAAGACGTGATACATAATGACGGAAGTGTGGAATATGGCCAGTGTGGAACAACAGCCAATATTTCAACACTGATACAGTTCAAAATTAAACCAAACTACAAAACTGAGAGTAAAAACGACAAAATTGATTTCTGAAGCGACCAACATGCATACGTGACAAACAGCACGTGTCAACGTCTGAGATCGATCCTTCCATCCGTTCCAATCTTAATCGCTACGACACACATCTATACAAAGAGGTATCGCAGTGATCCATAGCAATTAAAAGCGACACCTCCACGCAGGACAGGTTATGGTGCACAAGAGGGCTATGCGGCGCCGATTTTTATGGAGGATCGTCAGGTAGCTAATCCCGTGGCAGGAAACTGACGACCGTTAATACCTACTCAGCCTTGTTTTTTATTGCCTTAAGCCAGCAATCTCTGGCTGGCAACAGACCGACGGCATTGCCAATAATACGTAATCCAGCAAAAGCTCACGCCCGAGTACGCACCGAGCAAATACGCAAATTAAACCGAAACACTCGGACCCTGCGCTGTGAGTGGAAAAAAAAAAGAATTTCCCGCTTTTCCGGGTAAACCACGGAGTTCCTCGAGGATGGAAATCTTATCGACGGTAGTCGCCCGGGGATTAGCCTACCGAGAGCGTTTGGTTGAAACAAGAGGAAGGTGCATACTTACCTTACACGCAGGTAACGCGGAATTCATGATTCGGAGTATGGCCATCCGTGGAATCTGTCCAAAGGGAAATATTTTAGTATGATATTCTGGAAAATGTGAGACTAAAACTGTTCCATTGAAAAGCATTTCACTTAAATAATATTAAATAATTAATTGAATTTTATCATTTAGCATTTAACATAATAAAGGGAGAGAACTATTTTGTGTTTACTATATTATTACTTTAAGAATTTTAATTGAGTAATTGCTAATGAGATTCTTTTTAATATTTCTTTATTTATGAAATAGTTGATTGTATTGTGTTTACTGCATTGTTACTTTAAGAATTTTAATTGAGTAATTGCTAATGAGGTTTCTTTTAATATTTCTTTATTTATGAAATAGTTGATTGCATTGTGTTTACTGTATTGTTATTTTAAGAATTTTAATTAAGTAATTGCTAATGGGGATTTTATTAATATTCCTTTATTTATGAAATAGTTGATTATATTGTGTTTACTCTATTGTTATTTTAAGAATTTTAATTAAGTAATTGCTAACCAGGTTTTTATTAATATTTCTTTATTTATGAAATAGTTGATTATATTGTGTTTACTGTATTGTTATTTTAAGAATTTTAATTAAGTAATTGCTAATGGGGATTTTATTAATATTCCTTTATTTATGAAATAGTTGATTATATTGTGTTTACTCTATTGTTATTTTAAGAATTTTAATTAAGTAATTGCTAACCAGGTTTTTATTAATATTTCTTTATTTATGAAATAGTTGATTATATTTGGTTATTATGCTATTTTTTAGCATTGATTATTATATTATTTGATAGATCCACTATCTTTTTGTTATTACCGTATACTATCCCTTCCACATTTATTGTTTAATTATTTACTACTCTTTGTTATCATTTCATGTTATCGTTACTCTTTGTTAATTTCATGTTATTAATATTATGAACATTATACTGCTTCATTATTTGTCGTACAATTAATTGCAACATTTCGTATTTCAATGGTTCCCTTTATTTAAAACAATTCATTCCAAACGCGTTTCGAAAAAAAAGTTTTCGTGCGGCACGACAGGTTCTTATTTAGATGCACGTAAAGTAATCCCGCCTTGATAATCCACATAACAAAAAAAAAAGGGTTTTCGAAATAGTCGAGGGCTTCGACAAGTATTTTTTAATCTATCAAAAACATGTTGCTATCAAAACTTCGAAACGATCATTCGTATAAATTGACAGCTCGATGGAAATCGTTATAATTGTATGATTTATTACGCCAGACGCCATAAACTTCCCTCAGACCATGTGGTATCTGTAAAATCTGTCGGAAAATTAACCGCTCAATGCGGGCCATTATTTGTTGCGGTCTACGTTTAAACGGTCTCAATAAACAGCATTTCAGAGCGTGTGCCTAACTCCAGTTACAATGCACCATTGTTTTCGCGAGCATTCGGCAGAATTCAGGTCAGTCGTGTGCGCCGCCAATAAATTAAACGGCCTCCAAGGGACAGAGGCGTGTCGTTAACAGAGTGTCCCTTAACCTGCGAGACAGGGAAACGTCTTGGAAGTATCCTGGATTGGGGAAAACCAGAATTCACCACCTTCCCACGACTTGCTGTAATTTTTAATTGCACCTTGAGCGGGGGGGGGGGAAAGAAAAAAAAAGTGTACCCTCTGTATTGACGATCGTAAAAGGAGAACAATGGCGATGAAAGGACCCCTGCTGATCGCTTGAAGAGGTGAAAGCATCGTAAACCTTATCCGTAGATACTGATGATGTCTAGATGATGGTGAAAAGCCTTAGGCTGAAAGCGTGCGGTGTGCTCGATGAAAATGGATTTGACTGGGTAAACGAGGAATTCTTTTTGGTTCTGTTACGTTCGGTGAAAAGGCGGGCTGATGTTGGGACTGGAACTAAATGGACGATTAAAATTTGTAGTTTTTTAATCCTTAACGATGTACGGGCGTGTATACGTGAAGTAATGAGCAGTGAAAATATTAATAACGTTTTTTGAACAAAGGTTTAGTAGAAAATCTTCAAATATTTCAACCCTTTACACTACTTTGTCGAGCGTTTTGCCAGTTTTTATCACAGTAATTTTTATGTCGAGTTACACTCGACATTTTTAAAGTGCCATTTTAAATACAGTAACGGACAAAAGTTTGAGACCAAAGAGTCAAAGAAATTAAACAAATATAAGTTACAACAAGCGTTTCAGCGTTTCAGAAGCGAATCGCAGATGCTAATGCGTTGCGTCAAATGAATTTCCTTAAGTTAATGGGGGATCCGTAAATCGAGTTTCTTGACATAACCAAGCATTTTTAATTTTTTTTTAATGCATGTATGCGATACATTGAGCTTCTCCGCAATATCACGTGTTGCGCTATGACGATCTGAATCGAAAATGTCCTTGATACGGATCTCATCGATTTCAACTGGACGGCCACATCGTTGAGCATTTTTCAGTGAAAAATCACCAGAACGAAATCTAGCAAACCAATTTTGACACTGTCTTTCTTTCAAGTCGTCATTTCCATATACGGCACACATAACTTCTTTTGTACTTGCGATGCGTTCTTGCCTTTTCGGAACTCATACAATAAAACATGTTTGAAGTGCACGTCCTGTTGTTCCATTTTTAATTGAGATAGAAACAAAACAAAAGCACTAATCGATATAATTTTTTTACTAAACTAAAGGTAGAAGTCTAAATAATAAGAAAAAATTGTAGATTAGATGCTTTGACTACGTTAGTAAAACGAAAGAAAGTGTAAAGTCTATCTGTAGAGAAAATTCGCAATCACTCAGTTGCCAATCCAATAATTCCAAATTTTTCAATAGAAGTTCCCAAAAAGTTTGGTCCTCGTGCGAAAACCAAAAGCAACGTCAATTATCCGAGGAGAGGTGAAAATTGCCCGGCATCGCGCAAACGGTGATCTTAACACGAGGAATAATCGCGAGCACGATCTACCTGCGGGCTCGACGACATAGTTAAATCTCATGGCGCTTCCGGAAGCGCTTTGTTTGTCGCGGGCGGGCATTGAATGCCGCGTATACCAAACCAAAGAAGCACTTCGTCAAAAGGCGAATCGGCCGGCTAGGACGCGGAATGAAAAGAGGAGGCGAACGGCGAAACGGCGTCGACGAAATTCGAGATCTCGAGGAGGCAAAATGAGAGCGGTGCGGGCCTCTCTTAACAAAATAGGACAAACAGAATAATGACAAGGACGAGGGGCGGCAGAAGGGAAAACGGGGGTTGAGGAGAGAGGGAAAAGGAGAGGAGAATTCTATTACGGCATCGCGGGATCGAGGATCCAGGAAAGGAACTCACGTGCACGCTTTTTAACAGTTTTTATTCAGGTAACTCGATATCGATATTTATTGAATCATCGATTCGGTTAACCCTGAATTTATAATGCGGCACGTTATTTTTTTGTGGAATGAACGTTTGTCATGGAAATTTTGTTAACCTTGTGTACGGATTCTTTTAAATAGGAAACGTATTCTATTTAATAATTAATGTTGAAAAATTTTAAATACGCAAGTAAAAAGAAATAGAATTACAAAAATTATACACATAAGATTTTATAAATTTTATAACTCGTAATTTTTTATTGAAAATTTTGCCAATTTTAGGTAAATTTTCATAAATTTTTTTTTAAATAAAGGATGCATTGGGCTTAATAATCGTTAATATTGATAATGATAATATTCACTTTACAAATTTGTAAAAAGTTTCAATAAAAGTATCGAACTTCGTACTACTTTCTTAGTTCCTTGCGCTGAAACATTCTTTACAAGTTAATGTGTGTTTCATTGTTTCTCTGTATACCTCAAAAATACCGATAGGTGTTAAAAGGACTGTAAGAATAAAAATCGAATTCTTTTGTGTTCCATAAAACTGTGAAATGAAATTTTCAAAAAGGTTTTATATTAACAAAACTGCCATTCCCGTGAGATTTACATTAACCCTTAACTATAGACACTCAAATTTTGAATATTAATACGGACATGGAGTCTATCAGATTTCGACTGAACTGTGTCGTTTATAAAACAAAAATGATATTCATTTTTACGCAAAAATTGAACGTAACATTCATTGCACGTTCTTATTGCAAAATATTTTATAGGTACCTAAAAATGTATACGTAATGGTAACTTTCACAAACTTTCGTCTGTGGTCAACCTGAACCTAACCTGAACCTAATCCTCCTTAAAGTTGTTAATTATTAAAATTATTTTTAGTCAAATTTAATCTGATTAATAAATCAATCAATATTAATATTTTAGTTCATTAATTTTCTTAAATCTTAGTTAGTACTTCGCCTGTTTCCTTATTTATTAGTATACATTTATTAATTTTAATTTAATAACTTATCCCGCCTAAATAAATTATTTGCATATAAAATAATTTTTACACATATTTTTATTAATTTTAACGATATTAGTGAGAAATTTATATTCAATTAAATTTATTGTTCAATAATTTATCGGTTTTTATATACTTAGTCTGTAAATTTTGTAACTTTCCTTACACGAAGATGACCATTTCGAACGATATCGTGTATATACTGTAAAGAAATATGAAACTATCGATTATGCGAAAAAAATCATTGCAATCAATTCATTAGCGATGCATCTGCGCCAAAATGAGCCGATTGAGAGTGCATATACAACAATTTCAACAACGAGCAAAGTGTTAAGGGTTGAAAAAGCTTCCCTGCTCTTTATCAAGCAAAAAAAAACGCGACTTCCCAAATCGATCCCAAAATTTCAATAAAACAAGATTCTCCAAGTTCATAAAATTCCTGTGTGAGCGCAAAACGATTCAGTTCGTTCGGTTCCCATCACGATCCACGGTTTCGATCGAGACATCGAAGAAAGAGGGTGGTATCGGGTAAGAGACGACGAGCGCGTAGACCATGGGGAGACGCAGGGAAGAAGCTAATGGTGAAGGGCGGCGAGGAAGAAAGGGGCGAAGTAGGTGAGGCCAGCGAGTAGGCTGACAAAGAATCGAGCATCGGCACTGTCAACGGCTGACAGCAGGCTCGAGTTACGTCACTGGCTAGGCTGTTGTGCTTTTTCAGGGCGGCCATTGAAAAGTTCGCTTACAGTCAGCAGAGGGTAGACGAGGTACGGTCGAAGCCAAGAACGCCGGGGGATCTTTCACGTCCCGGAGACAAGAAGACGTCTTTGCCCTTTCATGGAAGAGGTGGGAGTGGTTGGCCCCGAAACGAGGCCCGCCATATTGAATGCGTGAACGCATGGTGGAAGATGCTCCGGAGACTTCAATGGATATTGCTGTTCGGGATCTTTACGGTGCTGCTCTCGATGGACCGTTGAAATGGAGGATGAACGTTTGTGATGGTGATGGTAATCTGGAAAAATTTAATTTTTTCCCTGATCCCTCTAAGAGGGAGATGCAAACGTTTTTTTTTTTAACCAGTTAAGCGTGGCGACCTCTTTGCAAAGCACCCTCCAGTGTGCGTCTCGATAATCAGGCGATGACGGATATAGTTATAAATCCAACTCGAATTATTTATAATTTTCATTTGTTTCTTTTATTTCGTGATGACCTCCAAACATTTTAAACATACTAAACTTTACGAATATAATTTAGTTTTTAGCCAAAATTACAATTTAAATATCAAATTGTAACAGAATTTTACGCATGACGGATATAGTCGTCATGACACAAAATTTTGCCACATCTCCATAACGAATACAGTCGTCAAACACACTTAACTGGTTATGGGAGTGGATAGATTTGGAAGCTAAGCTCGTAGTGTCTTTCCAGTTAAAGTTCCCAATTAGTTACATAGTTTCATTCTTCGTTCTGTAATTTTTATTCTTTGGAGAAAACGAGAGCGTGAGGGTCCACTTCGCGTTCATCACGGCGCGTAGTCAGTTATACTTCTCATGTACTTATTAATTTTTTACACATAGCAACGGGAACTTTTTAATATCAAACTTATATGTATATACAACGATAAATAATTTTAAGAGAATCTTTTACGGAAGGTAAATGATTCTAATTTAACCGTTTGAGTGCTAAGAAATTTTCTTGTATATATGCTAAAAGTGCGGGATGAAATGCGTAGTTTTTTCTTTTTTGAAAATAATAAAAACAGCAATAATTAACTCTAATTGTTATATAAAAAGTAATTTTTAGCAGATAAAAATTTTTAGATTTATCTCTTCATATTATAGTCATTTTCAGATAAAGTAGAATTTAATATGGTGCGTTTTCTAATTATTAGTGTAACACTTATCTTAAAAAAATGAAAATAATTTTTAATTCTTATATTATTAAGGACCATAATTGAATGATATTAATACAAACTGAAATTAATATGAACACAACCGCTTTCATTACAGTAACAAACAGCAGCGCGATCGCGCTTCTGCGCATTTTTGGCAAAACATAAGAGAAGCTTGATAGCGCTTCGCCGCACTCAAACGGTTAAGATTTCTCAATTTGTGGATTCGAGGACTCCCCCCCCCCCCTTAGGAGTTCTAGGGTTAAGATCTATATACAACGTCTTTTGCATGCACTCGCCACACTCATTCATCCATACAACCATTCCTCCCTCTCACACCACATAATCTATGAACCAATAAACCAATAAATAATCACAGTAACGCGTACCAAACTCACGTCGCGTTGAAGTATTCGGTAACCTTGGCCGGTATGGAAAAATTATCAACTTTTTACCGCTCCCGAACAATAGAAGAGAGAGAAGTTTGTCCAACAGACCCGACACGAAAGATTCCCACCGACTGTCCTCCTTTTTCACCGGTAATAACGAGAAGCAGCTTCATAGTTCTTGGATAGGTGAATGCGTAACCAGAGGCCGGATGTTCCCGCCCAGGATGGATCCGCGTCTTGCAAGGTACACTCTCAAGGAGTTTCTTCGCTTTCCTTTCAACCCCTCGTACCGTAGCGTCTCTGATTTCTGATCTGCTAGCCGGTGCAGCTACTTGTCACCCTGGTGCACGCCCATTTTCCATCGAACGAGACGCGTAACGTGAACGACCAGCGTTCGTTACGTTTCTTCGAGTCCCTTAACCGGCGACTGATTTTCATAACACTGAACTTCCGGCCGACTAACGAACGTTAACGTCGCCGGGCCAGACGCGACGCGTCTTCTGCTTTTCAAATTCGTGACTCGTTTATAGAACAGAACACTTCTTTGGAAGATCGCAGCAGAAATCATTGTAGGATCAAGATTTGATTCTCACGGTCGAAGGATCAGGGTCAGTTTCAGTCGTTCCTGGAGATTTTTAAGCGATTCCTGTTTACTTCATGACAATAACTGTTGGTAATTTTGTAGACAAACATGTTACTTGTTCTGCGGGAGATTAGTGATGTCGAAGTTTAAATTAAAAGTTTGTGAAACAAGTCTTCCTTTTTTAATTATTAATAGGATACAATTCGGTTTAATTATAATTGACATACTGACAATTTAAAAAGTTATTCCAGTAGATGATGAGCCATACAAATTTCTGTGCAAATTTTAAACATTCGTTTTGCAATTAAAAATGATATACGTATATATATATATATCTGAGTATATTAGAGGAGCATGCAAATTAAAATCTTGATATTTAAAATATTTTTGTGATTCTATTCTTCAAAACTGTTTATCTATTAAAATTTAAATAAACATATTGTTACATAATTACAAAATAAAAACAGTAGTTTCAGAATATTTATGTTTATGTATGGTAATATAAATATGCAGTAGTAATATAAAACTGATTTATTATATTATTATTATTATTATTATCACATCTACTGACGTTACACAACAAAAGTCAGATCTCGAAATTATTTACTTCCATCCATTTTTCCTTGCTTCTATACATTTACGTTCACGTGTATAAGAAATAATCAACGATATGAATTTCATGAAAATCGATCCTCTCCCTTAGCAAAAGATCGATACAGCTTCAAGCTTTCCGCGCAATTTGCTCGGTTAAACCGACAGGAGTGCTCTTTAAAAAATCCCTGACGGGTTATAATTTCGCGTTCCCGAGGGAGAATGGGTATCGTTTCCCATGTCAAATTGCATTTAACCAGAGAGTTCTCATGAGGCGATAAGTTCGCATATGGCGGATTGTGCCGCGTCTCATCGGACAGGACACCCACTTTCCACCCTCGTTGTTCAGGTAACAACGCGGGGGCACATCGATGATGTTCGAGACCGCATCGTATCGACCCAACCATATGCTCCGCGTTTCCCATAACGTGGGGAAACGACGGGTCTGGTTAAACGAAGCAACAGGTCGTTTCGCCAGGTCATTGTTCTAATCGCGGTGCAGATAAAACGATTTCGTGCATCACGCGAGCGAAAACTTAGGGCACACACGCATGACGTGCCAAAACGTGTGTGTTTCACTGATTAGACACGGGAATAGTGATAGTTGGTCGGTTCCAAAGAGGGATTGGAATTTAACGATCAGTATGATCAGCAGAGATGAAAATAAGCTTTTTGTAATTGATGCAAGTATTTAGAGTAGCAATGATGTTTGACGTGCGAAAACGTGTGTGTTTCTGTCGATAAATTAGGATTCGACAGCAATGTCTAATGATCTATGACGCCATCTGATGAATCATTGTACATTAGCATATGAGACCACGCGGTCAGTCGCAAATAGTCAAATCAGGATTGATCTACTTAATAAATAGGCGATTTATACAGTAAATTAAGGACCTACTTATTTCAATCCTAGCGTTAACCCTGCTCCAAAAGTTTCAGTGATTAGATACAGAAGTAGTGATAGTTGATCGGTTCCAAACAGGAATTGGAATTTAATGATCAGAATGATCAGCAGAGATGAACATAAGCTTTTTATAATTGATGCAAGTCTTT